>LOEQ01003254.1:138394-168396 GCA_001685075.1 Bramus lutescens | reverse complement strand
AAAGAAAGAAAGAAAGAAAGAAAGAAAGAAAGAAAGAAAGAAAGAAAAGAGTAATTATACATAGTTGTGAAAAGACTCTGACTGAAATACTGCGAAAATGCAGTGGCAATGATGACTGCCTATACGCATACTAATGCTATCTGATTATGTTTTAAAAAAACCTAATAAATGGAAAATAAAGGAAACAGTTTAACATGCCCTGATCTGGGTGTGGTTCAGTGATGGAGTGTTTGCCTTGTGTTCTTGCAGGTTCTACACTGCTACAGAGGAAAAGGTTTGAAAAAATAGATGTCAAAACGGAAAGAAAGGGGCTGGAGATATGGGTGAGTGGAAAATACATGCTGGATAAGCATGGAGACCTGAGTAGGGATGCCCGGTACACACAGAAAGCTGATGAGTTAGCACAGGCCTGTAGCCAGGGTGCTGGAGAGTTGGAGACAGGCAGATCCCAGAGATCCATCAAACATGGTGAGACCCTGTAGTAAAACCCATAGTGGAGAGTAACTAAGGAACAAATCAAGTATCTGTTTCTGGCCTTCGCAGGCACACTCTTGCACAGGCATACGCCGCAGAAAAAGAGAAAGAAATCTACAAGTATGAAGCCACGGTGATCAGTTCTGTTCCATCTTGGAGTCAGATGAATAAAAACGGAAGTAAAATATTCAAGGCATAGTTTTCTTTTTAAGTATTACTTTAATATTAAAAATGGTTTTTTTCCTGACTAAAGTAGTTTCTATGCTTTTTGTAAATGTGTGGTACAATCATCTACACAAAACAACTTTTAAAGCTATTGGTTTGTTTGATTTTTCTCTTTCCTCTTTTTTTTGGTGTTACATTATAATTTACTGTTAGCCACACACTTGATTGCATTATAATTTATCATATGGATCCTGAAATGAAGCACCTCACTTCCCATTGCTGTCTAAGAGTGCACGCACAGTTGGGTTGCTTTACCAGATGTCTCTAATGCTTATCCTGATTAATTCTGTGTGGCTGGACATCCTGCTCTCTGGGGCTGGATGAAAAACATAAATAGCAAGGAAAGGAAATCAGTTATCAGTGTGCCTCTTACATTTCATTTCATTGAGAAGAATTCATTTTACTTAAGTCAGCGCTTTATATTACACTTCTTGTTTTTATCTAATTGTTTAGGCATAAGGGAAGAGAAAAAAACATATTTGTGAGACAAACTTAACATAAAAGCAAGTGGTACAAGATTAAATAATTTATGTTTTAAAGCACAATGATTAATGCAACTAATTAGCCTTACTTTGTTGACCACTAAATAAACAGAAGTTATGCTTATCTAGCACTTATTTTTGGCAAGAGAGGTCTGGCATTTTGAGAGAAAGCATTGCTAGGGAATGAGAAGAGGCTTACAATTTCAACAAATAAGCATGCCGTATAATAGTAACCAATGGAGAGGTTTAGTAGAAAGACCAAAAAAAAAAAAGGCCCTCTAAATGCTTAATAGGGATTCTTGAAAGGGTGCAATAAAGTACAGGTACATTAGGGAGCGACTGTCTCAGCATGCTTGGTTCATCCCTGAGGGAGGGAAAAGAGGAGGTGCAGTACACCTATCCACTTAATCTCTGGGTAGATGAAAAGCTCTGCCTGCAACCCAGCCGTGAAGAACCTGTGGACTGTGACCAAGGGAACAAAGCAGAAGACAGAAGCAGTGTGTTCCTTCTCACCATCAGGTTCCCACCTCACTGCATGGTAAGCAGCCCGGTGCATTCCTAACACACACAAGGCTGCACGGATCTCCCTCTCGAGGCCCTTTCTTGGTGTGTGCACTGCCAATATTTTCGCTTGACCAAGGTATTTTCTGTCCGCCTTCTTCAAAGAAGAGGAGGCTTATGGAGCAGAGAGCTAGCTTTCTAGCAGCAGAATAGCACCTGACATCCAGTAGCTATTCTGTAACACTATTGAACTGAAGAATTCAACAAGACAAGGAAAGGGGGAGGGGATGAGGATGGAAGGAGCATCCCATATTTGAAAGCACAGAGTGACAGGGCAGCAAGCCACCAGATCAGGCATCACTGCAGATGTATAATCCTTTAACTTTATTCTTTAGCCTTTAACCTTTTGTTTTTTAAGGTGACATTTCAATTTTTATGTTAAGAAGCTTAGCAATTTAGACAGAATGGACAAATGTCTTGAAATAGTTCATCATTTATTTAAATTTTATTTGATTATCTTTTTTCACTTATTTTACATACCAACCACAATTTCCCTTCCCTCCTCTCCTCCTATACCCTCCCCCACCCCAGCTCCAATCTACTCCCCTCCCACCCACTCCTTCATCTTCATGGCAAGGCTCCCACGGGCTTGGGCAAAGCATAGCACATGGAGTTGAGGCTGGACTGAGCTCCTCCCCCTGCATCAAGGCTGGGTGAGATAACCCAGCATGAAGAACAGGTTCCCAAAAGCCAGCTAAGTGCTGGGGACAGGTCCTGACTGTTCGGACCATTTGGAGTCCTGGCCTCCAGCTGATCTTCCCTACTAGAAATCTCTACTTTCCTTCTGATTTGAGTTACTGAAAGCTGTGTCAAAGTTTTTTACCAGCTCTGCTTCATGAGCACGTGTTGGCTGGAGGATCAGAGGATAAGGTTTTCACCTGTTGGCCCACTTGACTGTTGGGTAGATAAGCCTCTGTGGTGCTATTCAATAAAGGGCTTCTTACCAGTGATTAGAGGTCTGAGTCTCTGTCTCTCTGTCTGTGTGAGTCTCTGTTTCAAGCTCGCTAACTGTATGGTAGCACTGCAGTTGGAGGTCCCACCAAGATAGAGTACTAGGGAACGCTGAGAGGTTGCTCTCAGAAGGTGAGGGTGGATTGGGGTACATGTTAATCCTGACGTCCTTCGCTCAGGTTTTGGTTCCAGTCTGTGCAGGCAATGCAAGTGGAAGTCCAACCGAGAAAGAGGGGTAAGCAGACAGGCATTGTGAGCTGCACCTGACCTCACGGCTACATGTTTTTATTTCAACTGAAAAGCAAAGCAATAAGAAAACCCAAAACCCCAAACCACTTAACAGGGACTATAGCACTGAAGCTTATTTGAATTAGTAATCTTTTTAGAAAAAAGTATTAAAATTGCCTATAATGTATTTCTAAGAAGGAGACTGTGAAAGTTTCTTCTCCGATATCTCTATTAATTTGCTTTTTCCTATTTTAGTGCTATTATATTTAAGTTTCATTTCCTAGAGAGAAGGCAATTCACAAGCACAACTAAAATGATATATTATTCTCCTTGACTAGAAATGATTATTTGCCCATTCATTTTTTTTAACTCAAGCTTTGCATCAGTTACTGGATATATTTCTGAATATGAAATACACAACCTGCTCTCTCAACTCCTGAAACATACAGCCGTTTCTACAGGCTTTCATCCTTTCTTGGAAGCAGCAAAAGTCAACATTAGAAATTTAAATAGAATAATGTTACTTATGCTACTGTCTGACAGAATTTGAATATTTTAATTGTGTGCGATGTTTCTTGCACCTTGTAGGTTAGAAGTATAATGTCATGAGCTTTATTATTTAAATCATGTATGTGAGGCCATTCTTTCCTGAGATATTTTGACAGGTGCAAGTGAGCAGTGCACTGAGTGTTACTGTCCAGCAAAAATGAAATTCATTTTGGCATTATAGTTCCCTCCAGATTTGGGGATGAGGGAGCCCTTCCATGTTTCTGTATTATTATGTCATCTTTAGATACGTGAATCATTAAAAAAAATGAGATGAACTTGAAGGAGAAAATTACAAATGCTTGTGCTTATAAAAAATGTCCTCTGAATAATTACACTGACTCAGTTCCAGGAAGAACTGCTTTTTTTCCCCAGCTGACAACACAGCCACCACCATGACAAATAAACTCTTTAATGAGTCAACAGCTAAGTAAATTTGGCTAAGTGCTCCCAAATCTCATCTTCAATAGACAGGTGCCTGGCTTGTCCATGTTCACCGAGGTTAATGCTGAAATGAGAAGACCACCTATCTGACTCAAAGTAGGTCACGTAAACCTCAAAGCTATCATCCAGCTAACATGATATGTACATATATGTGTGTCTATTTACCTATGTACAGATAACATATACTAGAATGCCTTGAAATTACAGATCGCTGTACAAATGCAAGATTCAGGCTATTAATATTGTTTCCAGTGATGGTTAAAAATATTAACACATGTAACAGATTTTCAGCCTAGCCATGTGAGATTTGCACGAGACTGGAAACCAAGCAGAAATGTCCTTTCTGCACCTGTGCCGCCAGCGTACAGCATGTGCAACTTTAGACATGTAGAGGGAGTCCTTCTTTGCATGCCTGGCTTGTAATTGCCTGCTAAGTCATCCTTTGCTTCGCCCTTGCCACCTTATAATCTGCTCTCGACGCCCAGCAATCACACTAAGCCTTTTAAGGGATGAAGTGGTGCGGGTCGTTCCTCTGCTCCCCATTCCTCAGCGGCTTCTCCCCTCACGCAGACTGAAAGCCTTAGCTCTTACACTGACCTGCCTGACACTACAGTGTTGACTTCTCCACCCTGCCCCACCTCAGGGACTTGTCTTCTCTCTGCTTTTCTCTAGTCCGTTATCCTCTAGACGTAACCACCTCCTTGCCCTCTAGAAACAGGCAGGCTCCCAGTACACTTCTTCGTATTTACCCAGAAGTCTCTCTGTGTCTTCAGATGGTTTCCTCTCTTGCTTCAAATCTTTGTTCAGTTGCTACCTCATTGGGAGTTCCCTTCAACTTCGTTATTTATGAACTATAAATCAGATGCTCCCTAAGTTATTTTCATCTCTTATTCCCTATGTTGCTCTAAAATACTCACTAACAAAGCTCTAACATACTAAATTTCTTATTATGAATTCCATGAGAGTAGGCATTTTTATACTTCATTGACTGCTATACCCCCAGCATCTAGCATGAGGCCTGTCAGACAGAACAATATCCATATGCATTTGTTAATTGATATACTACTTTAATATCACACACACACACACACACACACACACACGATTGCTACAAATTACAAGGTTGCAACAAGTTTTATGGGTTCAGTATCAAAGCCTAAGTTAAAGTTTCTAAAAGTATAAAAACCAAAAGACATAAGTAAAGTTGATTTTTTTTCTTTTGAAAAATAAACACAAAACAAAATGAACTAAGCCATTTCTAGTGTAGCAATAATTCAGCGCTAAAATCATGGAGTTCCAATGTACCCCTAAAACTTTTTGTTTGGTCAACTACCAATGTCAGTTGACAAAACACACTTCAAATCCAACCTTGAATAAAATGTTAAAAAACAAAATTATCAAATCAATTATAGACACATTTCATTCTCCTTTATGAACAATCAAGATTACAGAAACCAAATAAGGCATTCTACGTTGCTGTATTCTGCTCTCATAAACACATAAAAGTACATTCTCCCTGTTAGCCATTATTCTGTCATAGTTTATTGAACAGTCACAAACAGCTCATTGTAAGATCTGTTCTTAGAATAAGTGGCCCTGGAGACACAAAGTTCAGCAATCCTCATTTTGACAATTCTAGAATATTCTCAGTGGAACGTGATAAAGCTATATTTTTAGCTATCTTTCAAGGATTTTCACCAATGCACCAAATACATTTTAAGAAATGCCTATTTCTCCTAGGAAATAAAAAAAATAAAAAAACATGCAAAATAGATTTACCAATATAATGATTTGTTGGAGTGGCTATAAAACAGTTATGCTTATGAATCCTAGTTTTAAAGATATAAATATGCTATTTTATCTCAAAGCTCCATGGGAACAGAAAAGTACTGTGGTCATTCACATGGAATTTGACTCTGCCTTACATCCTTTCTCATCCATCACATCTGGTAGCTCTGATAACCCTCACGCAGCAAGATGTTTTAACTGTTTAATGGTTGCTCAGATGTTCTTTAGGGGAACTCTTTAGAGTCAGAAAGCTTCAATGAACAAATAATCAAGAAACAATCAACTTAATGATACACCCCTGTTTGTTTGTTTTTTTTTTAATCACCATTCTTGTCTGTAGAAAGAATTCTAATTAGTTTTACTAATAAAAACCCAGAGTCAGATATTAGGGGATGAAAGCTGAAAGATCAGAGAAGTAGAGCAGCCAGCCACTAGAGTTCTTACCTCTCCAAATGCTCAGACCATAGTGGGAAAGACCTTAATCTCTAGGAATTCTTAAACTGAACGCATCGAGTTCCTGTTTACCCCTGCCTCACATTCCTCTCTCCACCCAGCCATAACCCTTCCTGTCTCCAACTCCCTATATCTGGATTAAAGGTGTGTGACTCCCAAGTACTGGGATTAAGGTGTGAACCATTACCATCTGGCTCTGTTTCTCTTTTAGACTATATCCATCTTTTGTAGTCCAGGGTGGCCTTGAACTCACAGACATCAGTCTGCCTCTGCCTCCCAAGTGCTGGGATTAAAAGTGTATGCCACCACTTCCTGGCCTCTGTGACTAACTAGTGGCTTAGCTCTGCACTCTGATCTTCAGGCAAGCTTTATTTGTTAGATCACAAACAAAATATAAGCACACCCATCTCCAGAAAAGAAAGAAGAAAAGTAAAAATAACACAAAGCGGAAAACGTAGGCACTGACACAATGCTATCGGCCATCATCTTTAGATTGCCATCAACCAGTATAAGGTAAACAGGAGGAATCCCTGTTAAAGACATAATGTCTACGAAAGCTGTCCTTACTGGTTACAGCACTTCCCCCAACCTTCCAGCTGTCCAATGTGGTGCTATTTTGATTGTTACACGACATTTTCAGGTACTGAGGTAAATGACAATCAAATTGCACAGTTTAAAAATGTCCCCGTTTCTTGTTTCTGCCTACTACTACAGTTGGAAAAATAATTATCTACACATTATAGGTGGAGAAGCACTGCTTTGAGGGAAAGCGGGCAGTTCCGGTTTTAGCCTGTTTCAAATGACAGTGCCTCAAAGAGAAGACGCGAAGCTGGGACTGTATGCGTCAAAGGCAATTCTCCTGACTGCTGAGCTTGTCCGTTTTTCTGTTATGGCTGAGTTTAGCTATGTACAGAGGTTACAAGGTTTATATAACACACTTGCTTGGAATTGAGCTCGTTGGGGTTTATCCCTCCAACGAGTTTTTCAGAGGGATACACACAATCACAGAAATAAGACAGTATGTAAGAGTCAAAGGAAACAAGGCAGTTTGGAAGGGCCGACAGTGTAAGTAAGCTTTCTGAAACCACCCCAGGATGGTCTGGCCTTGCTCAAAACAATGGTCAGATCTCAGCTGAGTAAACTGTTCAGGGACAATAGCTCAAATGTTGCATATCCGTGTTGTTTGATGAGAAATTACTACGCATCCTAATAATTAACATCTACAAACACAAAAAAAGAGCTTCAAAAGTTGTAACCACTGTGGAATTTGGACATTGCTCAAATGCTCACATTCGAACAGATCACTGGACAGTAGAAGTAGCGGAAACAACTCTAGGACCATCTTGAAATCATGGCTTTCAGTGCAGAGAGGGGATCCCAGCTTACCAAGATAGTAAGATGAGAACACAGAGCATGGCGCAGGAAAGGCAGGTGCGTGGCGTGGAGTGGATCCGTGTAGCAGAGAGTGCGGAGTGGGAAAAACAGTGCCTGTAAAGCTTCCGAACCCTGTGACAGATGCCACCAAGTTCGCTTAACTTCTTAACATACTTCAGAAATTGTAGCCCATTAGCATAGCAGTAAATTTATTTTTAGTCAAAGTGAATAAAATGTGGGGAAAGAGTTAGCATCAGTGTTAGATATTTACTGTGTGCCAATAGCACCACCCAGGGAAAATACACAAACTGGATCCTCAGGGCTTAAAAACTGCATGAATTATCGCTGCATTATTCTTAACGCCACAGTACACACAATCACTCTTAGCTATTGATAAACATATTTATATTCTACACACACCAATAGATGAATGTTTTGACAATTATCTGCAAATAATTCAAGCTAATGCCCCAACAAAGTTTATCCCTGTTGAAAAGTAGCCTTTAAAAACACTGATGACATCCTTAGGAAAGCAGGGTACCACAATGAAGGGCCATATCGAAGATAGGCATGTGAATCTCCATTTCTCTTTCACATACCTTTTTTGTGGTTTCAATATTGAATAATAAGCATGTTATTTTTAACAAGATAATTCTCACTTTCTTTGGATATAATAAAAATGTCAAAGTCTTAAATTTTCATGCCTGCATAATGGATTGCAAGGTTATAAAACACATACAACATGGAGATTTCCATGAGTGTTTTAATAAAATGACCAGGAGAAATGAGAATGAGATAAGAAACTGAACAAAAACTATATCTGGCAGGTGAGATAGCTCAACCGGAAAGGAACCAGCTGCCAAGCCTGATGACCTTAATGGCATCCCCAGGAGCCATGATGTAAAGAGATAACATCTTTTGAAACCTGCCCTCTGAGCTCCACCACACCCCCTACAACACATATGAACATATATACTCACACATCAATAAATAAAAATATAATTAAAATGTTTCAAGTGAAAACTAATTTCTAGTACAGGATCTGTCACAAGTTGGCTATGTGACTTTGGTAAAACTGAAATATGCCAACTCTATAGAGTCCAAAGGCCAAGATGCCCCCACTTTGTTGTTTTACGTTTCCTGGAAACCTAAGGCCTAATGTGGGCTAAAGCACTGAGCCACATCCCTAGCCCCCTAAATTCCTGTAAATAGAGATGACAGGGAAGTTGAGACTTATCCATTCCTAGATTTATAACTTAACTGCTATGAGCCTTCAAACTTTCAACAAAAGACTAAGAAGGCTGGCTTATGAGTTACTCTAACCACAGAGAAAAATGAAACACTCCCCACCCCCAAGTAAGCACAAAAACCAGAAGTCTAGTGTCTTAGAAAAACATTATCTATATAATCTTTGTGAGATTCCTTTAGATCCTTCGTTTGTCTCAAAACAAAACTGTTTGACATGCACAGTTTGCCAAGCACACCAGCAATATGGACAACACACCAGAGGATGTGCGCAGAAGGAACTCTGTTGGTATCAAGTCACAGGTGAGGGCGTTGTTTGGTTTACATTATTTAAATACTCCATATGAAAGTGAATCTAATCTCAAATGTTGTAGCAACTCCTACAAAATCCCCAGCCACAGGTATTCAACAACCAAAACTTAGGGCATTTCCTTATCAAAGGAATTTCAGGGCTGGGCCACATCTTTGAAGAGTTAGACACACACAGATGGCCAGTCCTGAATTATTTATCCATACAAATCTCTCGAAAGTCCAACGGAGATGCCCAGCAACAGATTTCAGTGATGAGGTACCATTAAGGTTTGTACTGTGACAAAGTGACCCACAATCCAGCAAATATCATTTCGGTGGAAAAGCCTATCCAGTTGAGAGAAACCACTTCAGTGTAAGGATTTCAGTGTTCCAGTAGAAAAATGAGAAGAATAGAAACACAAAAAGATCATGTTGTTCTTCACAAGAAAACTGGGCTGAAGACAAGATACAAATAGTTGTAAATAATACTCAAAATATTTAACAACAGTAGTATATTGGTATTAAGAACTTAAAATGAATAAAACTCTAAAATGAGTGTGCTCACAGGAAGGTATGGAATCTAAACATCTTTTGCATCACAGATGGAAATATTTAACTTGAAGAGATGGGCTGGAAGAAATCCATACATGCTGCCAGGTCAATGCAACATTAATCCATTTGCCTAGTAAGCTGGAGAGGTCAGAAGCAGGACGATCACTTTTTTTTTCTGAATTCTGAGATTTCTAAAGGTAACAGACACAAACAGCCTATATAAATTTGATCAAAAAAATTATACCTAGAGTAACTTTTCACAGTTAAAATTTTCAAACCACAAAGGCATTTACTTACCTTGGGCTCTTTTATTTAGACACGGCATATTAAAGACCCCACAAGTGTACACATTTATATTAATATTTTCCACATTTAATACATTTTGCTTTTGTTTTGCAGTTTAAACACAAATAAAACACACTCTTGAGGCATCTGCTCCTTTTTCTTGCTGTAACCTGGCACTGGGATTGGTGATCCTGACAATCAACAGCACTACTCTTCCTATAATGGCTTTGCCATTCACAATCTCAGCAGAGTTAAGGTTTGTTGGACATTGTCAGCACTTCCAGCTCCTTGACATTGTGGACCAGAAACTCCTGGAAGCCACTGGGCAGCATATATTTGCTTTTCTTGTTGCTCGCATAAGTGATGTTGTACATCGGGATCAGGCCCTTGAATCTTCTCCATACCCTGTTGTCAATACTTGGGTTTCCACCAGAAATGGGTTTCCCTTGGCTTTGACATATAGGTTTGACTGCTGCCTGCAGAGGCCGAAAGGCAGCCATGATGCCGCAAACGAAATGGCTGACATCTCACAGGCAGTGCCAAGGAAGAAGGCTGTTTTAGTACCTTTAATTTAACCATTTGAAAGTGGAGTACCTAGGGAGAACTTTGTAAGTAGGACTCGGCCAAACTTCAGACTATCTATCACATGGCTTGCACCTTTACATCGTCTATCTCTCTCTCTACTGAGTACTCTGTGTGAGCAATACTCTTTGAATGGTTATGTATCTTTAGGTCTTAAAAACAACGCTTTGAAGGAGGAACTTCTTATCTCCACATGCAGTCGAGGAAGTCACCAGTATTCCAGCCTATGCTGAGTGTTGTACTGTATTTCCTTAGAGATGACTTAGCTTCATTCACTTCATGAAAACAAGAAGTGGATAAAGCAAATAGCCAACTATTAACAAAATCACAGCAGTAGTGGGAAAATAGTCAGCTAGAAACCCAAATGTTTCATATTTTCATTTCTATCTACCATGAGTCAGGGCACTAAATTCTGTGGAGGATCCTCCATGAGACAGAGACGGCCATGAAACCCTTGGTACTGTTGAAGATGATGACCAATGTCCATTTTACAGATGAGAATCATGAGAGAGGGTGAGGAATTGCTCTGGTCCAGTCAGAGGATGGGACGCAGACAAGGAAAGTCCCTCTGGAGTGTACCTCATAAGCACTATGGCACAGACAAATCAAGATTCATAACCATGATGCCAAATCATCAGCACGAGGTAAAATGATGATGGAGGTGTCTTTAGAGAGACTTGAGATGAGGCTCAAAATATTTTTAAAATCAAGTTTTAAGTACAATGGCTTTTTTTAAATTATACACTTTTTGACCATTTTCACTTTGTTCCCACAACTACTCCTAGATCCCACACCTTCTTTCTGGAATAATGGTCAGCTTTAAAGAAAAATAAAAGCTTAGATTGTTCAGGAAAAATTGCAGGATGGATTTAGAATATACACTAATAAGTGAGGTCAAACAATCTCAGAAAGAAAAAAAGCATGATCTCCCTCATATGTGGATCCTAGTCTATAATATAAATGTAAACAAATGAATATATGGGCAAAGTATAACATGGAGAAAGGCGAACATGAAAGGTCAATATTAGGTGAGGAAAGATGAATGCATAATGGATACTTGGGCCGTATCATGTGTTCTAATTCAGGCTCCTCATCCTACTGCCTCCATAACTCCATGATGTCAACACTACGACACAGCCAAAGCAGCAAATTACAACTTTCTTTTTTATTAAATTAAAAATTGTCATTTATTTTATATCCCGATCACCATTTCCCCTCCCTCTTCTCCTCCTGGTCCCCGACTCTTACCTCCCCATCCACTCTTCCTCCGCCTCCATTCAGAAAGGGGAAGGCATCCCATGGGCATCAACAAAGCACAAAGCATGGCACATCAAGCTGAGGCAGGACCAAGCTCCTCCCACTTCATCAAGGCTTGGTGTGGTTCCCTAATACCAGCTTAAGCACCAGGGACAGGTCCTGATTCCACTGCTAGGAGTCCCACAAAGAGAACAAGCTACACATCTGTCATACAAATGTAAAGGGCCTAGCCTGCGTAGGTTCCCTAGCTGTTAGTTCAGGGACGATGTGCTCCCACAAGTTCAGATCAGCTTTCTCTGTGGGTTCCCCCATCATGACCTTGACACCCCCCCACCCAGGCTCTTATAACCCCTCCTCCCTCTCGTCAGTAGGACTCCCAGAGCTCGGCCCAGTGCCTGGCTGTGGGTCTTGGCATCTGCTTCTATCAGTTACTGGATGAAGGTTCCATGATGACAACTAGGGTAGTCACCAATCTGATTACAGGAGAAGACCAGTTCAGTCACCCTCTCCACTATTGCTAAAAGTCTTAGTTGGGGTCATCTTTGTAGATTTCTGGGAGTTTCCCTGGCACTAGGTTTCTTCCTAACCCCAAAATGCACTTCCTCCTATCAAGACATTGCTTAAAATAAAACTTTATAAGGATAAAATGTCTGGTGAAATCTTTAGTTTTCTAACCAAGGAAACAAAGTGAGGCATGAGGCCTCTGTATTTTAGAAAGTAGTATTATTTTCACATACACGTGAAAAATAATCCCTCTCCCCCTTTCCCTCCCCTTATCTTGTTTTAAAACTAAGGTCCGAAGTGGTTCCGTGACTTGCTTAAGTCCACACAGTCCACATCCGCACAGTTTAAACTCCAGGTCAGAATCCACGGACTCCACATTGAGTGTTATTTCCAGCATAACTTGCTGACCTAAGAATCTGGAATTTGATTGTTGATCTTTCATAAGCAGTGAACAGCTAGCTTTCTATAAGGAGGAAGCCTGACTGCCTTCTGAATTCATTCTTTCAAACTACTAAGATCATATCTGATTTAGATAATAATTTCTTATTTGAAGTTTAAGGTTTTTTTTCAGTTTTAAATCTAAAATTAACAGTGTTTAGCAATGATAATGATACTACAAGATTTAAACCCATTTACATCTGCAGGTAGAATTACCTAAGAAAATAAAGCATACGCAAAGGTTTCTTCTTAGAAGTCCTTAACAAGTTGTTTGATTTTTAAACCATTAGTCATCTAACTCATGTTTGGCAATGGGTTCCTATAGCTTCCTCCTTTTGTTATTACGCAAGAAGCTGAATCTTTACCAGGTGGGGAGATTCAGGGGCACCTGAAACCATCAATAATCAGATGGGACAAACATCTCCTTTCCGGGAGCTGCAGCTTTCCAGCCTTACTCATGTGCCATCAGTGCGGGGTTCGTGATTACTTAATCACCTTATGGGCTCCTAGAAACCCAATGAGGCAAGTAGACATAAGGTATAGGAGCAATATGATAAAAATATGGGTTCCAATATCAAACTATTTATAGAACGACCCTTTATTTGACCTATTTTCTGTAGCTATAACAAAATATCTATGTCTGGGAAATCTAGAGGGACAGAGGTTCATTTGGTCACGGAAGGATTAAAGTCTAAGATGGGCAACTCTTTGACTTGGCTTGGTCTTGCTGCCTCTATCAGATGGTATGCGACATCATGATGGACACATTTACTGGGGTGAGAGAACACCCATAAGTCAGGACAAGGAAGGAAGGACTCAGAGGTCAGGCTTGCTCATTTTATAGCAATCTGACCAGGGTTCCATGTATCCTTTCTTAGGAGTCTCCAACAATTACCTAACCACCTTCTACTAGATTCCACTCTTAAAAGATCCACACCAGACATTACCAAACTTCCAAAAATACATTGGTGTATCTTTGGAGACACACCAAATTCATAACATTTCACAACATACAAAAATGACTATAGAAATTTAAAATTTCTTAATTAAAAAGATTTTTTTAGAGACTAAGTATCATGCATTACAAGTTGACCTTGAACTTGCTATGCAGCTGAAGATGACCTTGAATGTGCTATGCAGCTGAAGACAACCTTGAATGGCTATTGCTTCTGCTTTGACCACTGTGCCACGCTAGGTGCTAGGGACTGAGTCCAGGGCTTTGTGAATGCTGGGTACACACACTGTCAATTAAGCTTATGTCCAGCCCAACATTTCTTAATTTTAATATGAGGATAAGATAAATCTTTCTTCTATCATGAGATTAATTTGGAAACTCTGTCCCATTTTTGAAAATGGGGAAGAGGTGCACATGCGTTGAGTGGGAAGCCTAAAAACTTTCAAAGCAGAATGGATCCAGCAAAACAGAACAATTTGCACAGCGGGACAAGCAACCAGATGCCAGCTATAACAGTTACACACAGTACCAATTAATTATACTCAGCTTTTTAATCACTATCAGATATAAGGTAAGTGTTGGGAAAATATTTAAAGGCAAAAATCTGGCAATTCTTTATTTACTATGAGGAGTTTAAAATTACTGTCTCAGCAATGACTACAAACAGCAACTTCTACTGGTATAGAGAGTGACCAGAATGAAGTTAGGTATCTGTAGAATTTTGTCGCATCCATTACAAAATTCTATGACTAAATTCTCCAAGTGTAAAATATGTGCAGATTTTTTGTTCCCACGGAAGCCATACTTGGTTTCATGTAGTATGTTTATAAATATTAGCCTCTTGTTTTTTTCAAATATTCATGAGTGACATGGTCTTTAACTCAACAACAGAATTAGCATAAGGTATGGTAATGAGTTAAGAATCAAGAAATGTCTTTAATGTTGCTTCCCTAAACTGTCTGGTAGGCTTTAAACAGGTCTTTAATAAGCCAAATGTTATGCTTCCATTTGTAATCTGAACTACAGTGAAATAAAAGAATTGCCAAACTAATGCTCCATAAATATGCAAAGAATGCTATATGAACTAGATTATATAATAAAAGCTTGAGTATATTTTTCTTCTAAGAAGAGAGAGTCTCTTGTGGTCAATTCATTCCTTTTCTGTGGTTTGATTATCATGCAAGGTAAGACTTGCTGCATAAATGATGCATGAGAAAAGGATTTTACAGTCAAGCTTTGGGAACCCAACGTGTAGTTCAGTGGATGAGTGTGTGCTTCACACATGAGAAGTCCTAGGTTTAATCTCTGCCCCCCCCCCAAAAAAGAAAAGAGACAGTTAAGGTACAAGCATGGACTTTGTGGGTTTAAAGGAAACTTAAATTGTGTCCATTAGCATTAAGACCTTGATCACAGGTCTTATTTGGGGTTCTTTGATTTTCTTAACTCTTCAAAGAAAATTCCCAGTACTGAAGATGACTGCAACCAATTCCAAGTTCTAGCTGAGCTTGCTGTAAGATTCTGTTTTGTAATTGCTCACCCTGATTGTACTTTGACTGTTGTAGAGTACCTTCCAAGAATCCACCCAGAAGTAGGAAGAACTGAGTCACCCAGTGGCTCTGTCTTTCATACCTAATTATTCCCACATTGATGTCCTGTGTGATCATTGTAGACGTAAAATGATTGAAGGGGAAAAAAACACATCATTTTAAAGATTTGATTCTTTGAAAGTAGGTGTTATAAATCACCACTTTATTTCATTTAGCCTTTTATAATGGATTCTAATTATTTTGTGATTCTCTTGCTCATGGTTTACTGAGATAATGGTGGGTTTCCTGAATCAGCTTTGTTCTGCTCACGGACTTCCCTTTCACCTTTGAATGCTGAAACTCTATTTCAATTCAGGGTTGCTCAGCACACACTGTGAAACCATTCTCTTCTGTAATGGTTTCTGGTGATCTTATAACTCTGCTTCAGTGAGAGAACTGTTTCTGCAGTGGCTAACACTTTTTCCTCACATTTACGTTCATCTTACTTTTTATTACCCAGCCCTCATCCATGCATCCATCCTCCTTACAATGTAAACTTTCCATTTTCAA
Organism: Bramus lutescens; assembly: GCA_001685075.1. Taxonomy (NCBI): domain Eukaryota; kingdom Metazoa; phylum Chordata; class Mammalia; order Rodentia; family Cricetidae; genus Bramus; species Bramus lutescens. The sequence goes on along the minus strand of LOEQ01003254.1, from coordinate 152,665 downwards.
AGGACATGATCAGAGAATTTTTTAAGTCTTTACTCTCAGCATTATGTAATTCTGTAAAAATCATCTCAGTTACATCCACTTGGAAAAGTTTTAATGTGCCTGACACAGAGTCAGGAAAAAAGGGCAATGGAAAACAGAGGGTTGTGGTTGGACAAAGAATGCCTCATTTGGATTTTCTAGCATTATCTAGAAATGTATTCAATTACATTACACATTATTCAATTACATTACACATTCGGAGACTGTGTTTTTGAAGATGTTAAAAAGACTTTAGCAAGTTTAATGGAAACATTAAATACACTGCAGTTTTTTAAAGCTGATTTTGGAATTTGGTTGTTCATAATCCAGGATCCTTGAAAAATGAAAGCGTAGCTTGACTTCTCTTCATGCAGGAAAGGCTTTATTGCCTCATAGATTCATTAATTTTACAGCGTAGACTCTAACATGGCCTCCTGCAGTCCTATACTATAAAGAACCAAGAATGTGAAATTGGTACATAGTACTTCAGACACGTTTGCCTCCTTGAAGTTTCCAGTCCCATCCTTTTCATCCTTAGGTATCACATTACTGTACTCTCCTCAAGCTGCACCCCCAAACCATTAGACTGAATCCATTCCAACACAGAAATTGGCTCATCTGAAGCCACTCTTGGCAGTTGGAAGCTAGACAGGACTCCAGGAATGGAAGACTATAACTGCACAGGTTTGTGAGCCCCAACCCTTGGCCTCTCTGCTGGCCTGTGCATTGTCCAGTGTGCCTTCACCTGTTGGAGCCTGGTAAGGCGGTGACTTATTTCCTCATGGAGACCTTGGGCACACTCTCCAGCTGTGCCTGGCATGTCCTCATTACTGATGTCTGAGTCAATATCCTACTTCCTAATTTAATCTCTTTCTAGGGGCAGGTTTTTCTTTTGGAGTTTGAATCCAACACCATTGAGCATGGACTTTAAGAACTCAAAGCACTAAAAGTGGGGAGAAGCCTAAATGACTCACACAAAATGCCCTAGAATCAATTCAGACGGTCGACATTCTAAATAATCTAACTTGTGGGTATCACCAGCAAGAATCCTGCGAAAATGTACAGAATACAGAAGCAGCCCAGACCCTGTTCATCACTCTTACCTTGCCAGGCCAGCCTCTTACATCTGCTGCCTTCCTTCCAACCTTTCCATTGTGTTGAATGCAAGCAATTCTAGGATAATGCATTGTTTATTACATGGCCTTCTAGGGCTCAGAGTGATCAGCGCAGCACATCATATATCACCAAATACTTCTGTTTAAACTAGACATTAAAAAAAGAAAACTGATTCCGTCGGGCCCTCTCTTCGTTTTCTATGTGTACATGTGAATATGTTATCTGACCGACAAGGTCAAAGAGACAGTGTAGAAAGTTTAAGATTTTAATGAAAGATAAGAATTTTAAATGGGGGAAAACACAGGAGAAAAATGTAAAGCAGACTAAAGTACACCAGCACAGCATTGCTCTACAGAAGAGTAAAGAAGTATAGAACTGGAAGGTGGCCACATCAGGGTGTAGCTCGGTGGTAGAGGGCTCGCTGAGCAGATACCAGGCCTTGAGTTCAATTTCCAGCATTGGAGGGTGAATAAGCAGGTCAAATTACTGAAACAGGAAACCACAGAGCACAAACAGTAGTTTCTCAGCAGTTCCGTGTGAATTAGTGTTTACTGAATACCACGTGTCTCTACCAGTAGCCATCACACAGCAATCACACGAGATCAGGAAAGAACAAAGTCAAGCAGGACTACCTGCGAGAACATTAAAAAATGAGATAAAGAAAACAATTTTTTTTTGAAAAAGGCAAAAAGTCAAAAAGTCTTGAAAGCATTTCAAGAAGCAAAAATAGGTAAGGAGTCGGAAGGCGGTGGTGCACACCTTTAATCCCAGCACTCAGGAGGCAGAGGCAGGTGGATCTCTGAGTTCGAAGTCAGCCTGGTCTACAGAGTGAGATCTAGGACAGCCAGAGCTTCCCAAGAAAACCCTATCTGAAAAAGACCTATAAACAAACAAAGAGACAGACAGACACACACACGAATGAATGAACAAAAAAATAAACCTAAATAAATAGGTAAGGGAAGTATACTACCTAGTTTTATGTCAACCTAATACAAGGCAGAGTCATTTTAGAAGAAAAAACCTCATTTGAGAAAATGCCCCCACAAGACTCATCTGTGAACAAGCCTGCGGTGCAGGGGCCCAGCTCATTGTGGGCAGTGCCATCCTGGGCTGGTGTTCCTGGGTGCTATGAGCAAGCAGGCTGGGTAAGCCAGGCAGAGCAAGCCTGAAAGCAGTGTTCCTCCATGACGCCCTGCTTCAGTTCCTGCCCTGACACCCCTCCAAAAACGGAATGGTACCTAGATGTACAAATGAAACAAACCTTCCCCCTCCCCAAGTTGTTTTTTGGTCATGGCATTTTATCATAGTGATAGAAACCGTTAACTCAGCCAGGAAGAAAATTTAATAAGTAGCTCAATACACATAAAATTCTGGACCCGCCACTGGGTTATGTTACCCTTATTCAGCACTTTTATGGACTTTCCGAAAGAGGGAGCTTCCCTGAGCATTTTGTCCGTATTTGGGATTTCAGACTCGCGAATCTTCTGCCACAGGTGGCCAATATGCCATCCATGGGCTGTATTAGGCAGATAGCTACAAAACACAAACCCACTTAAAGCATGGAAGATTGTCTGCAGATTTTATTTATGTGTGGTGTGGGGGGGGGAGGGGCTACCTCAGCTGTGCAATTCTTGAGTGTGACATCTGAATACAACAATGTCGTGTTTCACTGTCAAGAAGTTGGACGTGCCTGTGAGTCAATACTTTTAAAAACTACACTCTTACCTTGCTTAACATTTTAGGCTATTTTTTTTTAACTGAGGTTAAAAAGTACAAGGATGAAAGGGACTTCTTTCACGGATAATTCCAGTTCAAAAAATGAAACAGCTGTGTAACTACCGCCTCACTAGGTGGCTTCTCCTGCAATCAATCCCCACGCCCTTACAGGAAACCTCTACTCCTATCTCGCCATCTCTTATCAGGTTTCTCGTTGTGGACGCTTTTCTTACACCTGCTCAGTTTGACCAGATCGGTCTTTATCAGAAACACTTTTTAGAGATCCTGAGGACTTATAGCTTTATATATATACATACATGCTGCCCAATAAGAAAACAAAGAACCAGAGAATGTTGACAAGAAGCCTGGGGCTATCAACAGGGAACCCAGGCTCTCTCGGGGCTGTACACCTTCCACTGTTCTCATCAGAGAGGCTCACCTTCCCTCAACCCAGTCGGTACCTAACCCAGCTGCTGCTTAGGAATCCTTTTCAACTGTGAAGAATGAAATTCTTCTGAGGCACACATTTTGTCACTTTGTCACCAATCCATTAGACCTGGCACAGGTGGAGGTTATCATCCGGACTGAGGTACCAGGGTGTAGGCAAACAGACAGAGTGTACAGGCAAATGTGACTATGTGCCAATAGAGGTGTTCACAGTACAGTCAGTCAGTTTCTCTGTCTTTCTCCTCTTACCTCTTTGTAGAAACGCTCATCTTGACTGTTCTCGACTGCTCTGTTCTTGGCATGGACTCGAGGAGGTACTCACTCTTCACATTCTGGGAAATTCTAGGATCTCGTCTATTTTAATGGCATTAGATACAGTATACTGCTATAGTACCCCAGACTCTACTCCCGCCACTGGATTAGGTAAGTCATATTAAGCAGCTTAATGCTTTCTTACCAAGTAATTTTGCCAAGTTATTTTCTTTCAGAGTAAAATAAAGCACTTAGCATAGTTTCTATCACGGTCACATGCTTCAAGTTCTCTATTAACCAAATGTCATCGAGCCAAGTTCTCTGGAGATTCATACTATATGTGCCATCACTATGAGAGACATGTTTGGGTGACCCACTGAGTAAACATCAAGAGAAAATAAAAGCAGTGCAGAAAGAAGTAACTTGGGAAAAAGACACAAGTTGTCGGAATAGAACCGAAATGAACAAACTGTGTCGTTCTCCAGTAACTTGGGGAGTAGTACCTCCCTTCACTAAATTTCCATGTCATTTACAGCAGTGGTACCAGTGACTTCAATTATTATGTCTCTCTCCTTTTGAGAATGTAGGTCCCTAAAGGTATTTGCTCTGTGAACAAATGTGTGTTTAAATAAAGTTCAAATCATTATTTTCCCCCTCTCTACTACCAAGCCTGACCTTGAAAACTCCCAAGCTTTCACATAGGCGACTATGATAAAACTACATGGGATATTTATTCGGCGTTCATCTTTGAGAGACTGTTATGATGATGGCAAGAGTCTACAGATCCATAGCTGTTTCCCTTCTTTCTCGTTCATTCTCCTTTCCAAGGGTGCCAGGGATTTTACCCCACCTGTGAAGAGATTAGCTTCAGAGAAACTTGGCCAGTGTCCACCCCAATACAAAGGCCACTACGGCCCTTGACTTATAAGTCAATATCCTTAAAACCTCAAGCAATAAGAGTATTTAGTCCATAGTTCTTTAGAATGTTTTAAAGCCTAAGTCCTTTATTCTTTGTTCCAATATTTTCTGAACAACACATTAGTTTGTTTAGTTTCCCCTATAAGTACTACAGAGCACTTACCCACTGTATTAATTATATTTATTTATTAATTTGAACAGAAAGAAGGAACTCAAACCAGTTTCCTGTTATTTAATTATACATACAATTCACATCATTAAGCATAATACAAGCCTTATGTACTTAGGCAATGAAGTTTGAACCAGTTCTTTAGGTTGTTATTTTTAGAACAGAGAAACAATCTTTCTCCTCTTCCTCCTAGTATCACTGTTTCTGGGCTCCTAATATTTTCAGTGCATCTTTTTTTTTCTAAAGCACCCAAACTACATTCACTTATCTGCATCCACACTGTCTAAACATGTGTCTGCCCATTCATACTGGCATCCAGATTAGGAAGTATAATTTATTATAATCTATGTATAAGTTATAAAACATGAAAAATTAGCATGCTCTTTGGAAGAGCCTTACCATTTCTTGGGTTAACGAGAGATCACACTAGAGGACAGCCATTCATAAGTAGCACTCACTTAGTGGTTCAAAGCATAGGACTCTGGTTTAAAATCATCTTTAACGATGTCACTGAAAACAAAGTGCCCCATCAGCTGAATTTATTTAGAGACTGGATTTTCAAGGCATGGTGGCTTTGTGTTATGCTCTAAATATCTTAACCAGAGGAGAGAAATGACACATTTTCAAAGTTCAGTTTAAATGAATATTTCATTAATCTGGAAGCTCACTGTCACGAACATCTCTACATATTATCCTTAGCTTTCCATAAATCATTTGATGGCTTCGGCAGAAGGCATCCACATCCTTTAGGCTGGTTCCTATGAGGCTGAGGAAAGTCTCCCGTGACAAGCCTCTCCAGGCAGACGGAAGGCAGATGGTGCTGATGTGTTCAGCAATGAGCAGTGTTGATTACAGAGTGTCTGCCAATCAAACACTTGGGGAAGAAATGAGCTCCATCTGTGTTTTAATCACGACAGCAAAACCATCCAGGGTAGCTGCCAGAGCTGCACATTTCCATGGAGTACAAGAGACAGAAACGAAAGTGGAGATTCCCATATACAGGACAGGCTCCAAATCAAAAAAAAACAGGAGTGCTGTCGATTATGAGCAGAATCAATAACGGTGTCTCTTCCTAAAATAGTTGTGATTTGCTGCAGTGCTCTGTGCTGCGTTCCTTCTGTAAGGCAATTCTAATATAACTGAAGGAGTTGTGTAGGTAAAAGAAAAGACACGGTATCTGAAAATAATTTTTAAAAATATTTTGGGTGCCTAATAAAATGAAGATATTTATAAATATATGGATACATGTTTATATTTTATAGATGTATCATACATTAAAAGAGCATTAAATTTATGACTGCGCAAGATTGTATTTTAGTAAAAGAAATTTAGTGACAATAAAAACATTTTCAAAATTTCACAACAAATGCCACTCTGTCTATAAATAACTGAATATTTCCAAGAGGCTGTACATGCAGCAAGACCTTGAATAACGGGTGTACCACGGGTTGCAGAGAGGACAGAGGGTTGATTTTGCCCAGATTTCAGACGGATGGGTAGGCTTTCTTGGGGAAAATGAGGCAGGGGGGAAATGTACTACACAGAGGATGTCACGAGCAAAGGCAGACAATTAGCTTCTTTACGGAGACTTGTTTCTTGGGAATGGTGACCGCCAGGGTCAAAGGCCACCAAGAAGTTACTGCTAAAAGGGCTACAAAGAACATAGCCCAGAGCTGCGGGACGATTACAAGTGACTTTTACAGAGCAATTTTATATTTAAGTTTGGTTTCAAGAATACAAAATGAAGAATGTGCACATAGGTATGGAAGCCAGAGGTCAATGTCAGGTGTCCTCAATGACTCTTCACCTCATATAGCAAGCAATTTATCCATTGAGCCATTGCTCTAACCCTTACTTTGTCTTTTCTTGACTGAAGGATCGACTATCTTTAAAGCTAAGTCCCTTTCTTATCTCAGTTTTATTTTCCAGCGTCTCTGATGATACACTGTTTTATCACAGCAAGGACTGAAGCCTTGATCTCACCTTATGCCAGTGATAACGTTATGAAATTCAGAAATCAGTTTTCATCATCGTGTTCTGATAATCATAGACGATTCAGGATGGGGCGTATTAAGTGAAACACTTCATGTTCTAAAACCACAAAATTTTAGAAACAGGTTCAAGGTCACCCTTATAATTCTAAAGCCACTGAAACTTTAGATTCCTCACAGCTTTGGCTCCCAGTTCAATGCCTCCCCACCAGCTGCTGAGGGTGAGCATGTGTCCATTCAATGGCTGACAGCCCTNNGACAGTGGCTTCTGTTCCCATTTTTAAGGTTTTAAATTTTCTCCAGACTGCTGTCACATCCTTCAGTGCCTTTCCCAGCTGCAACAAATGATTATTGTTTTTTTTAAGAAAATGTATTCTCTCCACAACACGTTAGTGATGAGAATAAATTAGTAGATTTAGAGAACACAATCCATTCTCCTCTGCTACATTACTACATTAAAGCCTTGTTTCTCCAGACAAGTAAATGTATATGACTCAATAGGTTTATAATTGTAGCCAATAGTCCAATTAAACAACATAACAAGGAGGCAGCTATAATCCACCACAGCAGAGAATAAATGCTTCAGAAAATAATGAATGTTTTCCACTGGGAGAGAGAAGAGAAACTTCAATTAAGAGAGAGGACACAAAACAACTCCAGGGAGAGACATGAGAGAAAGAGGATTCTCTGACATTTAAAACCCTCAAAATCCTACGAAAGCCAGCGAAACCAATTATTTCATACTTCATCATGAACTATCAGTAACTATCACACGGGGATATACAATTTGCTCTCCAGATAGTCTACCTTGGAAGTTCCCTAGACAAGAATCTGTAGTCACCTTTAGTTCTCACTTTTCCTTAACTACACCAAATCCTTCAGTAAATATTTTCTATGCTGAAGTCAAAATTTACTCTGCTTCTGATCCACTGTTCTCCTGTCCCCTGATACACCAAAAAAAATTATCAAGGCTCCTCTCCATAGCCCCTCAACTCGAATTTTTGGCCCGTTAGAGTCTTTCGTCAAAGCCTCAGGCAAAGCGGTCCTGTGAAAGGCAAGGGAGACTACACAGCTCCTGTGTGAATCCTCCCAGCAGCTTCTACTCGTGTGAGGACCATTAGCTGCCAGCATTCTGTGCTGGTACCTACTCACCCCGTCTCTAGTTGATCTCGGCTCACTTGCTCCATCCTAGGCATCCTGACAGTGGTGGTACACAAACATATCAAGGCACACGCCTGCACCAGGGCCTGTGGCCTTACTTTTTCCCATGGCTCAAATAATCTTCCTGAAGCTGTGAGTATTCAATCATCTTAAACCTGCTGGAGGTCTTTCTTCAACCTACTCTCTTCATGAGTCATTCTAGGATTCCCCCAAACTAAAATTGCATACTCCACCACAAACACCCCATCACCCACACCTCCACTTTCTGCCCCAGTTCCCCACGTAGTGCTTGCTCCCCATTCTTAACAGCTAATATATTTATAATGATTAGTTACTTTTCAGTCTCTCCTACCACTACTAGACTATAATTCCACAAAGGCAGAAATTTGTGATTTTAGATGTACTTATATTAATTTGGCACACAGTTAATTAATGAAAATAATAGTGTATAATATACTAACAATTATTCATAGTAAATATTTGTTGATGGAGCCAATCAAACAATTCAGGGAGTAGCTGATAACAACACGGAGCATGCTTCATTCTCTGTTAACAGTTTAGCCTGATGTAACTTTCTTGCTCTTTGAAATTTAAACATACTACTTTCTGCTTCCCTTTACCCCCTTGAACCCATCTCATGTAACCCTCCTTGCTCTCTCTCCCTCAATTTCATGGCCCCTGGCCTCTTTTTTCTTTAAAAATAGGTGCGACCTACTCAATCCATATAATGTTACTTGTATGTATACGATTTCAGGGCTGACCACTCAAGGGCTAGCTTTCATGGTCCCAGAAGGAGCCATGAAAGCTTCCAAGAGAAACAACCAACTGTCTTACCTCTCATGGGCATATGATGCCTATGAACTACAGCAAGGACCAGCATAGCATGATAACGCTAAGAATACAATACCAGCAATCCCACCTTGGCTGTAACAAACAGCTTGCTACCTGGACTTAAGTAGTCTTCACTATAAAAGGGGAACCATGCCCGGTACTGAAAAAAAAAAAAAACATAGCCAACTACTTGAGGCTAGTGAGGTCATGGTCACCAATTTACTAACTGGCATAATTCCTAACGGCATTCTAAATAGTTATTCTTATACCCACAGATTAAGCGCGCTCTCAACTATCAACAAAGAAATGTCTCTTTGCAACAGACAGAGACCATTACAGAAAATCTACCACTGATCAAAATTCATAGAACAAGTGACCGTGTGGTGCTCATTTCCAAGTGATCCATTTACAGTACAACTCCTTCACCTAGCCTGTTAGAAATTTTAATGAATTTTCTTTTAATTTAGGTTCTACATGAAATTTTTCACAGAAACCCACTTTTGAAGTGCAATAAAGAAGACTCAAGAGTACTAATAAAAAAAGGGGGGATTGTATTATCAAGACTTGTGTCCATCTCAAAACAGCTAAAACAACAGTCATATTAACCCCCTGCTGCCCATAAACATGGGGTAAGCATTCAAAGCACTTGTCTCAGTTACTTTTCTCATTGCTGTGACAAAATACTTGATGTAAACAAGATAAAGAAGGATTTAGTTCAGCTCACACAACTCACAGGTCAAAAGCACAGCCCAATAAGGCAGAGAAGGCATTGTTAGAGTTTGGGAAAGCTGGTCACATTGCATCCAAAGTCAAGAAGCAAATGTTGGTGCTCTGGTCGATTGCTTTCTCCTTCTTCTTTGGACTACAGAATGGTGGCACTCACACTCTTTCCGACCTAACCTCAAAACTCCTTCACAGACTTTCCAGGTATGTCTCCTAAGTGACACCAGACCCTGTCAAAATGACAATCTATATTACCCTTTCAAATGGACCAGGACATAATGGACTTCAATTTTTCAATGCTTTCTGAAATCAGAGATCATAGTTTCATTTCAAAATAATCTGTGATATATTCTTTGATAGATTCTTTGAATATATGACTAAAACAATTCAGTATCATCTTCTTGAACAGCTCCAAGCATGCATACTCCAGCATTTCTAATCATCAGCAACTGAATCCATATACAAAAAAAAACCTCTCACCAACACCTTTTATTATTATTTGACATGTATTTATTGAGGGCTAATTAATGTTTCTGTGACATGTATATTTAGAGTTTCTTTAATTAAATTTCTACATGAAAATGAAGGAAAAATTAGTTTCCTATAGCATAAATCTTAAGAAAGCTAGAATCTGAAGACAGCTAGCATCAAAAACTGTAAAGCGTGTATTTCTTATATGAAATGCTTGAAACATGCATGAGACATTTCAAGAATTCAGAAGAAGGATCTTTGAGCTCTATAATCTTCAAGACCGACCTTATCAATATCCCTTAACCCTTGTCCTCCTTAATCTGCTAAGTTCTTCTATCTCCTCAGCAACTCTGACATTACCGATTAGAGCAAAGTCAACTTGAGTAGCTCTTCTCTTTCCCCACATATAACCAGTCCAGTGGGTCCCACCTTCCCACAAACTCTTACTAAATGACTCTTTGAGGCATTACTATGAATCGGGACCACTTTCTTTTCATTCATGGACCAGGTGAAAGCCAATTTCAAGTTGCTTTGCACATTAGAGTACTACTCAGCGGTAAAAAAAAAAAAAAGCCATCTTGAATTTTGCATGCAAATGGATGGAAATAGAAAACACTATCCTGAGTGAGATAACCCAGACNGACAGGGTTTCTCTGTAGCTTTGGAGCCTGTCCTGGAACACACTCTGCAGACCAGGCTGGACTCAAACTCATAGAGATCCACCTGCCTCTGCCTGGCTTTTATTTCCATTTCATAACTGAGGAAACATGTTGAAAAGATCTACTTGCTTTATAATCACCCATAACTACCTCATATAATTGCAATTTCTATTGTAGTGCAGCTTACTATGCAATAAATAGGAGAGTCAAGCAACCTGCCCTCCTAGCTAGCTGTACACCAGGCAGTGAAATCTAGCTCTGTCCAGTTCTAGAACTCATACTCTAACACGCTCCAGAGCAAGGACATTACCATCAGTAAAGAAAAGCACTCCCCATGGTCAAGAAGCAGTGAAAACCATACCGGATGATCATCCAGTTGGCTTCTTAAATCGGGTTTTGCTTTAAGGATCTCTGACACAAGATACAGGGCTCCGCAGATGAATGGCGGCATCTGAGTGCAGGTAACCTGAAGCAATCGTTTCACAAACGCCTTTACCCGGCGCAATACGATGTCCGCTTTCAGAGATTTGTAGACGAGGTTAAGAAACATCGCTTGCTTCGAACATGCTGTCAACCCTGGATCCAACATCTTTCTGTAACATGAAACCAAGGTCAAAATGTTCAATCATAAGATCATCTTAACATCCAGCGGTCACAGTTTAGAGACTTCACAACCAACTGTAACAATCTCACCTTCGTTATTTCCTGCATATGTTAGAATAAGAGACTTCTTCTGCCTCTCAGATAAAACGCAAATCAATGACCCCAAGAGAAAGAACACAAAAGGAGAGAAGTTATAAGAGCTCCTTGTTTTGTGACTGTTCTCTTCTCTAATTTATATAAAATTGTATAATTTATACCTAATTTATAGTTATACCTAAAAGTGTAGTTTTCATATATATAAGAGCCCCACCTGAAAGGTGAACAGAAGCCAAATAATAAAATCTTATACTCATTCAATCTGCTTTTAATCAGTTCTTGGAAGGCAGAGGCAGGCCGCTCTCATGGAGTTCTAGGCTAACCTGAATTCCATAGCAAATTCAAGGCAAGCCAGGGCTACACAGCAGGGTTCCACCGCATTCATACACCACAATGATATGTACTTACCTGTATAAAGCTGTATAATACCGATCGGATATCGTCTGCTGAGAATTCATTACTTGGAAAAGCAGCATTAAAGCCTGCACACTGGTATTGAAATTAACAACATGCAACACTTTGAATAAAGTGTCCACCTGCTCCCTCACTCTGTCGTCACCTGTCTGGGAATAAGGATATGCCCTGTTCACTCCTGTTAAAATGGCGCTGAGCATTTTTGATTCAATGTCTTTCTTCTTGATACAAGTCCGAAAAAAACAAAAATAAAGAGTTATCAATTTGTTAGCCAACTCACTTTCTTCGTGGGAGAGGACCATTTGGTTTAAAAAGCAAATCGCATAATACTGAGCTTTGGCGCTGATATTGGAGCGAAAGAGCAGCCGTTCTATTTCTCCACACACGACCCTCTTCATGTTGGGATGCTTCCGCAGTAACACCTCTAACAGATGGGACGCTTTCGTGGCGATCCTGTTCTGAGGGTCTCCCAGCTTGTTTACCACCTGAACCAGAAGAGCCTTCTCCTCCTCGGGCTTATCACACAGCAGCTCATGAGCAGCCACGAGGGCCCGGGTCCGAGTGGTGACCAGGGAATCGTGACTTAGAGTTTCTAGGACCTGCACAAACTCCGCTACTAGCTGCTTCAGTTGGTGTTCATAATACCACAGGATGAGTCTTCGATCTCTCGAGTCCTTGTTGCCGCTGGACAGCTCCTCCAGTCTGTGCAAAGGATGCTGGCTGAAGGCCCGCAGCTTCCGACTGTCCGGCAGAAGGTCTGTAATGAGTAGCTCCTTGAATGTATCCAAAGCCTGGAGGCACTGCTGCTTGCTGCCCTTCTTCTTCACAAGGCTCAAGAGGGTTTCTACAAACTGGAGCGTGTGAATAGCATCATCCTGGATCAGAAGGATCATGGCCGCCATCCTGTCACCTAGTGTCCCCGACGACACAATTGCCTTCATCCAGGTGGAAGAGCCTCCCTTTTGATTACTTGTCTTATTTTTGAATAAGCTGACTTCGTGCTCATACAGCTTCTGAGCCAGGGCTCTGTATTTAGCCACCACATCCCGAGGCTGGGGTTCCAAAGAGCAGTCGTTGCTGTACTCCATGTCGTACCACTTGCCTCCAGGCTTCAGCAACAACGTTTGTCGCTCAAGAAATTCGAACGCATCGGGTTGTTTATCTTTCTTTAGTGTGGGGATAGTACTGCTATCAGAATGCTGTTCTGGTACATTCTTATTTTTCGCCTTCTTTTCTGATGTACTTTTACTTTCTATTGCTTTTTGTTTCTTATTTTCTACCTTCTGTATTTTTGCTTCCTTTTTGCTATCATTTTCTTTTTCATCTGGTTCATCCTCTTCAATCAAAGACTTTGCGTATTTGGCCAAGTTAAGATTTTGAATAAATGCCTCCAATTCGCCTTGCTGAAGATCGTCAATTGTTCCTTTTTTGCCTCCATCCACCACTTCCTCATTTTCATCCAAAGTAGCCAGCATAAGGTAATCTTGCTACAGAAACAGAAAAAACATTAAAACTATATCACAAACCCAGAACTGCAGTAAGAACTTCATCACATTTGAATTAACACACCACTGCCTGGGAAAGTCACAGATAGCCAACAAGAAACTGTGCCAAGGACATGTACGCTATAGGAAAAGAAGGTTCTCAGAGAAAAGATGCTCATGCTGACAGCCACAGATATCCAATGAAAATCGCAATGACACATGCATTGTGTAACATGTCAGGTGAGCAAAGGCAAAAGTTTATGTGAGAGGACATGGGGTGGTTCGGCAGGTCAAGCCCTTGCCAAGCAAGCACAGCGACCGGAGTTCGATTCCCGGAATCCACATAAAGGAGAGAATCGACTCCACAAAGTTGTCCTTTGATTTCCATACACGAGTACCAACGAACATACTGCACTCCCTCCATTAATAAATAAAAAAATACTTTATGAGTAGTGTAGGTATGAAAAGGCGCTTTTATCAAAGGCTATTGTAAACTTGTAGGTCCTTTTGGCAACGTCAATCCAACCGATAAGGCATTTCTCTTTTAACCCAGCAGATTCAGATTAGGCATACTCTAGCGTTCCAAATTTAAGTCCACGAGGTTGGGACCAGTAAGTTAGTTTTCTCCTATCTGACAGGCGTGACGGTTACGCCACGCTAGTAACAAGCTCGCCTACATCTCAAGGAAGCATTGGCCGGGCGGTGGTGGCGCACGCCTTTAATCCCAGCACTCAGGAGGCAGAGGAAGGCGGATCTCTGTGAGTTCGAGGCCAGCCTGGTCTACAAGAGCTAGTTCCAGGCATAAACCCAGGAGAAAACATGCAATCCGGCAAGTTTTATTCCACCGAAGAGCATCTAAAGGCGTGGGAAGCGCTCAGAACAAGTCGGAGGCTGGGCTGCGGGTCCCACATTCCCGGCAGCCGTGCGCATCCCCCTTCCCCAGAGCCTGCGGGCCGGTACCTTGGTGCCTCCGAGGCGTAACACCTCCTCCAGAGAGAAGCTATCCTTGGCCTCATCGCTATCCTCCTCATCTTCCTCCTCCGGATCTTCTGTCACCGCTTTGGGTCGCCAGGGCTCCTTGGCATTGAACTCTAAAGGGTCCCGGCAACCCGACATCGCTGGCAGAACACGCGAGCGCAGCACTCAACTCACTGTCCCTTTCCAGTGACGCACTTCCGTGTCAGTGGGCGTGTCGGGAAATA
>LOEQ01003254.1:126024-138196 GCA_001685075.1 Bramus lutescens | reverse complement strand
TTGGCGGTGAGGTAGTCGTGGGCTCTGTGCATCGGGTTCTGACATTGGGGCGACGTTAGTAACAAACAGGCTGCCTTGCAAGCTTTTGCAAGCTTGCGCGTTTAAATGAAATGGAGATTTCTAATGCGGGTGGTTAACCGTGCTTTTCAGGCATCCCCTGTATTTGGAGAGGGAAATTCTTCAGCTCCGGGAATGAGCCGGCAGAAAGCCACCAGGTGACGCCGATGCTGCGTCATCTTATGTATAAAATAAAGTCTACAGGTCCCATCACTGTGGCAGAGTACATGAAGGAGGTTTTGACCAACCCAGCCAAGGTAAACACAGGGGAGCGCGAGCCACGAAGGGTGTGTAGACACAAGAACCCGAAGGTCCTGAGAGCTGGCATAGAATGAGCAATCTCCGAAGTCCTTGGGATGTAGTTTAATCTGTCAGTTGATCAGGCTGCGTTAATTCAAGGGAAGTGCCAATAAAGAAAGAGGTCAGGGCATATTTCTGCAGTGGTTAGGTGCGACAGAATGTGGTTGGAATTTCATGAGTTAAAGGAAAGATGATTTTCTAACTGGGCTGTGCATTTCACTGCCGGAAGGGGGCGCTGTATATGTGAGCCTGGCCTTGAACTTGCTGGGTCTTTCTGTTTTCTCTTCTGAGTGCTGGGATTCTAGGTCATCTCCCCTTGCCTGGCTACAAGTGAGTCTTTCTTGAAAGTTAGGTGTTATGGTCAAACTTGCGATATGAAGACAGTAAGACATGGTCTTCTCAAATAATTAAACCTAATCAAAGTAACGATAGATGTATAAAAGCACTGGATTTAGTTTTGGGTTGACAATCAGTGGAGATGTATGTGAGTAGAGACTGAACTGATAAGGATGCCAGGAGGACTAAAAAGGGAAGAAATGAGACTGCACTGGCATGGAAGTAGACAAGCAAGGCCTTTTTTTTTTTTAAAGAAGCCCACTTTTTTATTGAGATACATTAATTATATAAAAAGTACCTAAGTCACTGGTATATAATTGGATGGATCTCTCTCTCTCTCTCTCTCTCTCTCTCTCTCTCTCTCTCACACACACACACATACAGATTTTCACTTGAAACAGAGTATCACCCACAGGCAAGACTAACTTGGGAGAGGAGGCTGCAGGGGTGATTAGTCTTCCCGTGTTGGACTGTGGGAGAGGGGAGAGGGCAGGGATGGTAGAGACGAACATTGCATGGCTTCAGCCCTTCTGGAGGAGTGATTGTTTTTCTATGAGTTTTGCAAAATGATTACTACCATGTAAAACTTGGGTGAAGACTCTTTCTCTTGGTTATTTCAGAATAGATAACTTCCTTGGTAAATAGTTATGTCACTGTATGTATTATATAACATTTTGGAGGAGTAGTTTTGAAAGCCTTATTTGAAAATTAATCTTTTCCATTTCCTCTTCTTACCCAGGGCTATTATGTGCATCATGATATGCTAGGAGAAAAAGGAGACTTCATAACCTCACCTGAAATAAGTCAGATCTTTGGGGAGGTAATGCCAAATGTGTAGACCGTGAAAGGAATGAATGCCATAAACACTGAGAACAGACCAGGCTCTGCTAGTCTGTAACATTGTTTTATGGCTGTGTGTACGTGTGTACGTGTGTGTGTGTGTGTGTGTTTCACCAGATAGTTCACATTTTTAGAGGGAATGGTGGAGAGGACATTTGGGAAACCCAGACTTCATATGTAAAAAAACAATTGGAAAAATATGAAGGGAGATAGAAAAAGTTTGAGGAGAGCCATATAAATTATGAGATTGGAAAAGGAGAGAGCAAAACAAAACCAAAACCAAAAACCAAACCCACAATGATGGCTGGCACTTCCTGCCTACAGGGGTCTCCCTGTAAATAACAAAACCATGGTTCATTTGTTTCCCCCCCAAGTACCTTTGATGACTTAAAAATAGGAAATTGCGCATAAAGAGAAGTGAAATCTAGGCTTGAGAGACATTAATTACAGCTAAGGGTAGTGTAATAATGTCAATCATGAGAGTAGGAAGAAATGGCATAATTGTAGTTCCTGTGTCCTTTGGTTTTCAAACGCTATTACCTTTCTGTAAGTGACTGCTTCTCTGCGCCATGAAGCGTTTTGTAGGAGACAGATTTAACAACATTTGCTCTCAGAGTAAGCTTCCTCTGCTGTGAATGCCCTGGCAATCCCAGTGAAGTTCCTGTGTGTGTATCTGTATATATCTATGCCTGTCTAATACCATACATAGAATTATTGGCAAATGTTTTGCTTTTTGTACAAAATATGTATTTATGTAGAATTTTATGCTGTGACTTTCTGTTTGTTTGTTGTTATAGCTCCTAGGGATATGGTTCATTAGTGAATGGATGAGCTCTGGAAAAAGTACTGCTTTCCAGCTGGTGGAGCTGGGCCCAGGTCGGGGTACCCTCACTGGAGATATTTTGAGGGTAGGTAGTAAAAGATTGTCTTTAAGTCATGTAGATTAATCTTTCTGATTTTGACTGAATTTGGGATTTTCACTGATCTTCTTGGTTTTCAGTCCTTCTTGCTAAATCTTATATTTGTCAACTAAAATACAATGCCAGAATGGTTCATAATAATTGTTGTCTGTAAGCTTATAAAATGGAGGGGTGTTATATAGGCTAAAAATATAAAATGGTTGAATGATGCCATTTATGCCTTCGATGCTATGTTGCTAGAAGGTGGATAAGATGTGTGTATTTTCTTTTTTCCCCCTGTATGTTTAGAACAGTAAAAAAGACTTGTGTAGCAAAGGGAAAATTGAAAATATTTTTTTAATCTCGGGATCAGTCAAGTAACCGGTGCATTTAATTTAGTTCTGAGGATAGTTTCATCATGTCCCCAGACATTTTATTTCCTTGGACATTTAAAAATTTTTTGATCGGAAGCATTGTGGGGTTACTGAATCTTTTAATTTTTAATAGTAAATTGTTATTAAGAAGCCATGTTGTACAGTTTATTTTATATATAAATTATGTTTATTAACGCTAAGGTATGGTTCTAATGATGTTGCTGGAGAATAACTTGGGTCAGGGTTCCATCTCTAGCAGTGGAATACTCTAATGGGGGAAACTCTGTTAACCAATCACATTGAATTGGGGCGTGGCTACCTGGTCCCCAGGGAAGAAAACCTGGAGATCCAGGTGTGCTCGCTCTCTAGCTCTCTATGCACCGTGTTTGCCTGACCTGTTTGGACATTTGAACTTTTTACTCCGGTCGCGTGAGTTTCCCCYTTTTTCAATTATTAAATTATATCTGTTGTTTTGAGCTGGTCTGGTTATTTTAGCGTACCTATCGAATATGCCATCGCCGACAATTGATATAATTAATGTGATATAATTAATGTTTGTGATGAGCAGTCAGAAATTCGTCTATGTGACACATTGTGTTTGCCCGTGTGTGGTGCGTTGGCCCCATAGGCTCATATATTTGAATGCTTTGTCACTAGTTGGCAGAACTGTTCTGGAAGATAAGGAGGTGGCCTTGTTAGAGCAGGTGTGTCACTTGGAGGTGGGTTTGAGGTTTCCAAAGCCCCCACCATGCCCATCCTCACTCTCTGCCTCCAGCTTGTGGCTAAGATATAAGCCACTGCTCCAGTATTCACGTCTGCCTGCTGCCATGATGCCCACTGTTAGTGGTGGTGGATTCACCCTCTGTAGTCAAGTCCCCAGCTAATGCTTTCTTTTCTAAGTTGTCTTGGCTATTGTCACGCGATAGGACAGTAACTTAAGACAGTATTCTCTTTTTGTCTTAGGTGTTCAGTCAGCTTGAGTCTGTGCTAAAAAACTGTGACATTTCAGTCCACCTAGTGGAGGTGAGCCAAAAGTTAAGTGAGATTCAAGCACGGACACTGACGGAGGAGCTTTCTTTGGAGAGAGATGCTGACTCCCTGGTGTACATGAAAGGTGTCAGCAAGTCTGGGATTCCAGTCTCCTGGTACCGAGATCTGAAGGATGTCCCTAAAGGTATGCTTCACACTGACATAAGGCAGAGCGTTTCTCAGGACCCCTTGCAGCCATGATGGCTGACAGCATTTTACTGCAGTCTAACAGTTAGTGCTTCCAAGTCCCTCCTTTAACGTGAATAGCTGACTTGCCCTTTTCTAGCACAGGATGTTATAATAGAAGATTGCTGAGCATTAAGGAGCCGTGTATTTCATATCTTTTTTTGTTTTTTAAAGATTTATTTATTTATTATGTATACAGCGTCTGCCTGCATGTATCCTTGCAGGCCAGGAGAGGGCACCAGATTTTATTACAGATGGTTGTGAGCCACCATGTGGCTGCTGGGAATTGAATTCAGGACCTTTGGAAGGGCAGGCAGTGCTCTTAACCTTTGAGCCATCTCTCCAGCCCTCATATTGTTTTATAGGAAGCAAACCAAACAAAAATGCAAATCTCTGTACTTTGCAGTAGTTCCCTTTAGCTAGGATAGTACTGATGATGAAATGGCCCAAAGCAGAGGGCTGAAGAAAGTGATAGTAGATGGGTTTCATCATTAATCTCTTGAGAAACCTTTACTTTCCCAAAGGCAAGCAAGGTGCGGGGGTAAGATGCCCTGTACTAGTCTAGTCTTTGACAACTAGTAAGGAGGTAAGCGCTCCAGCAAGACACCAAAAGCCATTTCTGGCCTTAGCTTTCTCAGATACTATATGAAGCTCACATTCCTTTCCCACTAGCACATTTGAGTCTCATTGTTTTTAGGAAGTTAGTGATGAAGAGTTAGCAGATCATGGGGTATTTCGGTTCTCAGGTCATTATGTGGAAACCTCTGGGTCCTGACCCCTTAGGGGTTGACTGACCCTTTCACAGGGGTTGCATGTCAGATAGCCTGCATATTAGACATTTACATTATGATTCATAACAGTATCAAAATTACAGTTACAAAGTAGCAAAGAAAATAATTTTGCGGTTGGGGGTCACCACATCACGAGGAACTGTATTAAAGGGACACAGTACTGGAAAGGCTGAGAACTGCTGCCATAGAGGACAGTATAGAAGCATCCCAGGCGCCAGTGCTGAAGATTTGGATACTTTCTTTTTTATGGTTAATGTTCATTAGAATTGTTTTGAGATGCTGAATCGCTAATTTTTCTTGTATTTTTAAATAGGATACAGCTTTTATCTCGCACATGAGTTTTTTGATGTTCTTCCCGTGCATAAATTTCAGGTATTGATGGAAAAGTTGTGTGTGTGATTAACTAAAGCCGTGTTCGTGAACTGATGGTGCTTGTCCACTGCTTGCTCAAGTCAGTATTAGATGGGATTTTCATGACTATGAATGACTGAGAACCAAAAATGAAATAGCACTCAGAATCTTTATTCTCCTGGGAAAATTACTCTGAACTCTTAGTTTTGGGATGAAGACAGAGGAGAACATTCAGTGGTGAATGACTGTGTCACTGAGTATTTATTTGGGCAAGTCTTTCAGCATCATCTATGGCAACTGCTAAAGCCAAGAGCGTCTCATGTAATGGAGTCATTAGTCAGATCGCTCTCTTGCTCATGCAGAGGTTGCCTTCCTGAGCAGCCCTGTGACGCTTGCTTTCTGCAGCTGTGCTTGTTACGGCTTCTTCAGGACATGATGTTTTAAGAGCTTGCAAATATTTGTTTTTATGTTTTGTTTAGAAAACACCACAAGGATGGAGAGAAGTGCTTGTTGATATCGACCCACAGGTTTCTGATAAGCTGAGGTTCGTCCTGGCGCCTTGTGCAACCCCAGCAGAAGCCTTCATACAAGTATGAATCTGAGTTTTTCTTTTGTCACTGCGGAGTAGTCTGGCCTGTTTTCCTGGCATTTTAGCTTCTTCCCAGTGCTCTGGAGTGCTGGCAGCACGTGAGGTGCTTTGTAGTAGTCACAACGACAGCCCAGACCTCGAGTCAGGAGGATGGGCTGAAGTTGTCTCTGTGTGTCATCTCACTGCTGTGGAGGAAGACAGGGCATTTACTCAGCCAAGTGCCTCTGAAGACACATGCTGCCACTGTGTATCTGCCTGTTTATCTGAAGGCAGTGTGCTATAGGCCAGCCAATTCACCGAGCATCATGTTCTGCTCTGTATGTTCTCAGTAGATACATTTCCTGTCATCACTGGGCAAGAGCACAGCTGTTTGGTCACACATGAACCCCCACCCACCTTTGATCCCACACTCTGGACAGATTAATGGCTGCTTTCTGTTGCCCTTAAGGAAGGGTTCCCAGAGCTTTCTATCTCTGAACTGTGCGGAACTTTTTAAAAATAGTTTTATTTTATATATTGGTGTTTCTCCTGCATGTCTGTGTTAGGGTGTCAGTTCCCCTGGAGCTGGAATTAAAGGTGGTTGTTAGCTGCCATGTGGATGCTGGGAATCAAACCAAGGTTCTCTGGAAGAACACCTAGTGTGCTTATCTGCTGAGCCATCCCTCCAGCCCCAGGGCTGTGTTTAAAGGTCCCCAGACAGTGTGTTAGCCTCTGCGCGTCACAGTGCCTTTTTATTCCCGCTTCTCTACCCCAGAAAAAGGTTTCTTGCTCTTAAGAATTTCCCAGTTTTCAAAACAAGTTTTTTAAAACATACCTACTTGCTTTTTCACAAAGTATAAGTTATAGCACCAGACTAAACACTTGTGAGCAGTTTTTCCTGTTCCGTGCAATTCTGCCTGAATGACAAACCTATTTATAAAGCCACCAAAGTGCCACATCCTCCCTGAAGTCACCGTCCCTGGGAGTAGTCTTCCACAGTTCTTGACTAGCACTCACTCAGAGAGGGCTGAGAATCTCCTTGCACTCAAATGGGCCATAGGGTGCCAGGGGTGCAGATCAGTCTGAGGAGCTATGGGAATCAGCAGGTGACCCCAGGCTTGCTGGCAGATGTCTCAAGAGGCTGGCTTTGATTTTTGTAGCTACACTGGCTTATCTAATATCATTAGAGCTAAACGTTTATTTTAGTGAATCTCCACTATAGACCCAGAGTTTGTTTATCAGACCACAGACAGAAATCTTGTCATCCACTGGGCAGCAGGAATTGCTGGGGTCTGACCCTAAGTCTGTGACTGGACATCTCTTGTGCCTGCCCCATCACAGGCAGAGACATCACTGTTTTCAGGTGTCACAGGGAGTAAAGGATGGTGGGCTTCCATAGTGAAGATGGTAACAAAATTTCACAAGACTGTCACTAGTTCATAAAGTGATGCCTGTAGAAGCAGGAAACAGCTGGAGTGCTTTCTGCCTTCATGGAAGGCAACATAGTTGCTCAATCTGATTTAGTTGGATTTTTATAAGTTGTACTTTTTTTTTTCAAGGCAGGGTTTCTCTGTAGCTTTGGAGCCTGTCCTGGAACTAGCTCTTGTAGACCAGGCTGGCATCGAACTCACAAAGATCCGCCTGCCTCTGCCTCCCAAGTGCTGGGATTAAAGGCGCATGCCACTGCCACCCGGCCCCTAAATGGTACTTTTAAAAGTATCTTTTGAGTCATTATTAATGTTAGCTGGCTTCTCCGCATGCATACAGGCCAATGAACTATGTTTTTATATACTAATATAGGGAAATGCTATAATAAAATGATACTGTACTTGACTATGTGGGAGGTTCAGAGCACAAATGCCTTTTTAAAAATATATAAAATATAGGGCAGTGGTGGCACACACCTTTAATCCCAGCACTCTGGAGGCAGAGGCAGGCGGATCTCTGTGAGTTTGAGGCCAGCATGGTCTACAAGAGCTAGCAGACTCCAGGACAGGCTCCAAAGCTACAGAGAAACTCCGTCTCAAAAAGCCAATACATAAATAAATAAAATAAAATATTGAAATGTCTACAAACTTAATGTCCAAAATGAAAAGAACCATGTTCTGTATAATGAAAGGGATGTCATGCGAAACACTGTCTAGATCACATTCACGTTGAAGTCATTATAACTAAGAAATGCTCAACTTGTAGAAAGTGAAAACCAGTTCTCTCAAGTGACGCCCTGTGATTCCCTCACCAGCACGATGAAAGAAGGGACCATGTAGAAGTCTGTCCCGACGCTGGCATTATCACACAGGAACTGGCTCAGCGCATTGCACTCACTGGAGGCGCTGCCCTGATTGCTGACTATGGTCACGATGGAACGAAGACAGACACCTTCAGAGTACGTATCACACAGGGGCATGCTTGAGCACCCCTTCATTGCTGACCTGAGTTCACAGAAGGGTGCCTTAGCTTGGTCTTCATGGTGTCTGACTTAATTGTGTTCATTTTAGAATGTTAATTATGCTGGTACAATTACCCATAATCTGAATCTTACAGTTGTTCTTCCTTAGTGTAGAGCCTAGATATGCATAGAGCCCAGGAAACATTGGAATATTACAAATTTTAGGAAAGATTTTCTTCATATTAATGTTTCAGCCCTGCCTTCATTAAAACACACACACAAAAACAAAATAACAAAAGTTGCTTTGCACATTTAACCTAGACAGTGCAAACTATTTTAACATGTTTTTCTATCCATGTATTTTCTTTTATCCTTCCTAAACACTCTTTCTAAATGTTCTTTAAATATGACAAAATGTTTAAATATGTTGAATATTCTTTCATAGGAGTATGTAGACCTGAAGGCTGTTACTCATTTTCTAGATCAATGGTTGTTTCTAGCTCCATTATTGTTGGGAATTCTTAGCTGGGAGAACATGGTAAGACTGATGATCTCTAGCCTCCCTCCAGGATCATGGTAGGGCAGGCCTAGATGGCGTACACGCCCATATTTTCAGGTGCTTTGGAATCTGTGATTGACAGGTAAGTTTTGTAAAAACTACTGCCTAGGTGCTGATGACCAGAACTTGCCACAGCATTAATGGGAATGTTAAATAGCTTTAAGTTAAGGGCAACATCTTCAGACATTCTAACTCTGTATATTCTGTTGGGTTTTCCATGTATCACCTTGTTCGGAGAGAGGATGTCATTGCCTAGAGTTTAAACCATAGATTTAGGCCATACTTTTTAACACTGACAATGTAAAAAAGTGTTAGTATGTTATCCTTTCTTTATCTCAATAATATTAACCAGAACAGTCATATTCAAGGGCTTCTGTGGACACCAGCTTCATGATGTCTTAATTGCTCCTGGAACAGCCGACCTGACAGCTGATGTGGACTTCAGTTATCTGCGCAGAATGGCCCAGGGAAAAGTAGCCTCTCTGGGTCCAGTAGAGCAACGGACATTTTTAAAAAACATGGGCATTGATGTCCGGCTGAAGGTAACGGTTTATCTCACTAACATTAAATATCCTCATTTAAGAAGTTATTTAGAGGAACCTGTACCAGCTTCATGCTGTTGTAGTGAGCAGTGCCCGGTGTAGTCTTTGCAGAAAGAAGAGCTGGGATGTGGCACAGCTTGCTCTTTCTATATGAGGTTGAGGCTCCCAAGAAAAACATGCTCATGGGTCTGAATTTTATAGTTTTGTAACCCCTTTTCCAAGGACACTTCGATGTTCTTACAGAGCAAATCACCTGGGACATCTGCTAAAGATGCAGGTGTGTACACATGGGTCACAGTGTCTACAGATGTAAGTGATCACATCTGGGGCATTGCTCTACTCGAGCACTGTATCACTGTTAGTGCTCCAGCGGGAAATTCTTTCTGCAGTGACCTGTGTTAAAGACCTTTCACCCTTCAGATTCTTTTAGATAAAGCAGATGAAGCATCCGTGAAGCAGCAGTTACTTCGAGGGTATGATATGTTAATAAACCCTCAGAAGATGGGAGAAAGATTCAACTTCTTTGCCTTGCTACCTCATCAGAGACTTCATGGTGCAAGTCAAGAAAGGAATGCCCGTCAGTCAAAAACCCCCACATCATCTGTAGCTGGATTTGATGAACTTGTTTGGCAGTGATAGTTCAACTTGGACTTTTTATACCTCAGTGTGCTTTAAAAATCAAAATAAAAAACTCATTTTGTATATTGAAGGTAATGTTCAAACTATTTATCTCTTTGCAGTCAATAAAATAGCCTCTTTTACATAAATACAATCAAAATGGTTGAATGTTAAAGGTTATAACTAACTCTTGATACAATTGTTTGCAACCTAGTAGTTTATTGTGATATCAAATTTCCTTTAATGAAGCAAGTTGCTGTATTTCTATTTATTTTTTAAAAATATACATGAGCACAGGTTGGTGTGTCGGTAACAGGAAGTAAGGTAAATGGTTATCTCCAGCGATCTGAGTCAAGAGCTCTGGATATTATTTTTTACAGAGGGAAAAGCCATATATTCTGATAGAAGGATCTCTAAGGTTTAGTAAACGGACAAAGTCAGATGCAAGAGCTTCTAGTGTTGATCCTGGTTTTGCTGAGGGAGAGAATTAAATGAATATGCTAGTGTGACTTAGTGTCTGTTCTGTGGTGTGCACGTGCGGAAAGAGGATGAAGGACAAAAGAGTTGATGGGGAAGCAGGTGTCAGAAGGCTTAATCTGTGGATTTTAGTACAGATTAATACTAAAATTTTAAAGTAATAAATGTCATAGTAAAAAAAACCTGCAGCAGCTCTGATTTGTACTGAAATAAGAGTTTAAGAACAATATAGACTATCCAGGAATAATTTCCTAAGCTGAGTTCATTCTGTATTTTCAGATAAATGTAAAATTTTAGTTCTGTAATAAGTTGTCATCATTTTGGTCCATAGAACTTTTATATTAATATTGTAAATGAGTTTTCTTGGGAAGTATTTATCGGTAGCACAACCCTCTAAGGTCAGAGGGAAACAGTATTAGCCATTTTTGTTTGGTTTGTTTTTTCAAGATAGTTTCTCTGTGTAATAGTCCTGGCGGTCTTGGAATTCACTTTGTAGACCAGGCTGGCCTCAAACTCACTGCCTCTGCCTCCCAGGTGCTGGGATTAAAGGCGTGTGCCACCACCGCCTGGCGGTATTAGCCATATAGTGGTGTGTCACTTATTCCTGCTGCTTAACTGAGAATGGTGTTCCCATTCTGTATCTTAGTCTATTAAGACAAGAATGAGTGTGAGGCTTTAACTGGTGTGTGTGGTATATGCACACTTCAGCCACAGCACTTACGGTCTAGTGGGCACCTGGGCTCACATTCTGCGCACATGTGGAGGTTGATGGAGGGCGTCTTTCTCTCCATTGCTCTCCACCTTCATATTTGAGGCAGAATCTGTGGCTCTGAACTCAGCTCCTTAATCTGGCCAAAGATCACCTGTCTCTGCCCTTCCCTGGGGTTGCAGGCATGCTGTGCTGTCTGTCTTTATGCATGTGCTGGGGATCCAATCTGAGGTGCTTCTGTTTGTGCAGCAGACACTTTACCTTCTGAGCCATCTTCTCAGCCCTGCTGTTTTTAGATGCTGTACAGTTTTAGGAATGGCCTACATTCCTAATTGCTCTATTCTATTTTATTCTATTCCTAGACTAAAACATTTAAAAGGTGAAATACCCACAGTTGACTTCTTCCAAATACATAATTGTTTTTAGCTTTTATAACCAAGAGGGAAGAGTCTAGTAGTGCCGTCCATCTCATCTCTATTTCTTCTAGTTCATAAAATTCTAGAAATTTATTTTTTATATTAGACATTAAATTTTTCTAAGTCTTCTGGCAGTTACAATAGTTGAATATCTGGAGTAGTTACTGAAAAAAGTTAATTATCATTGTTCTTCACACTTGTATTCCAATAAATGAAACTTCTAGGTAATTATCTCAAATGCAATATACAATTGAAATGCCTTTTTGAAAGGTTTTCTGTGGGGGGAGGTAGGTAAATACAATCAGTGCTCATCTAGTGTTAGCTCGACTTACAAAACTGTTCTGTTACTCAGACCCAGGGAAAATATTACAACCCCAAGTAAAATTCTCTTGGGAAACTTGTACTAGAGACTGGCTGTGGTTTTCACATAGGAAAGTATGGTGATACAGAAATACATTTTATTATCAAGTTTTGAGAATATTTACAAAAAGTGGGATGTAACAAAAAATATAAAATGTACAAAACAGTGTCATTATACACTACTTTGAAAATTAACACGTTTCTAAGAAACAATTACTTTTTATGCAAACACAACTTGGCTTTAAGACAAAGAGAAAAAGTTATGCAGGTTAAACAGTGGAGTAGTTACTGAACGCCAGACCACCTGACAGTGCCTTGGCAGTCTTTCTCTTTAGACACACAGGCCTTCAACAAAAACAGAGTGCAGTTCA
>LOEQ01003254.1:100011-126012 GCA_001685075.1 Bramus lutescens | reverse complement strand
TAAAGCCTGATGATAGCATACAGCACAACAGCCACTCCCATGATCTTGCCTCACAGCAGAGTGATGCACAATTGTTCCATCCTGTACATGTTGGTCAAAGAGACCTTGCAGAAACGGAGGGAAGTCACCACCTCTCAGGGAAAATTCATTCACAGACGTTCCTTAACAAAACTCTTCACGACTGCGGCACGAGAACAGTTAAAGGGATATGTGCAGAGTCTCCTGGACACACATGGACAGTATACCATCAGTGGCTGGGACAGGGAAGAGGGACGTGGGACATAGGCCTGGGCTCAAATTCATATTCAAACTCTATGACCTTTAGCAGCTAACCTTGTGCCTCAGCTTCTTTAAATGCATGTAGTCACGTGGCAACTGTGAGGATACTTTAAAGCATCAAAACTTACAACAGAGAGGCACCTGTAATGTTTCTGTTTCTTCAGGATGATTTTAATATTCAGTAGATCCCCACAGCTGCTTTCTCATCTATGAAGACACCTCAGTCTTGGTCCACTCACACACAAGACCGTTTCTCTCTCGCTACCTCAGACCTGATCAGTGGTAGCTGACTACATCGACAGTAGTTCCAGACTGTCAGAGATGTTCACACATGCCTGTCTTCATGGCCACACTGTGGATGGCAAAGGCAGCAATCTATGCTCTCCGTTCTACAGACTGAGAAACTAAATGCTTAGACAAACTGTCTCCTGCCCAGTGCAGCAAATCTAAAACATAAGAAGCTCAGACTCACACCCAGGTCCTCTGACTCCAAATCTCTGCTCTTAGCACAGAAAAGGGACAACAACAAAAGCCCTACTCTTGGTGACTAGTGGGAATGAAGAAACAGATACCATATTTCCTTTTCTTTGGGTAAAGCAGATTGGAACATCACTAATGTGAAAATCAGAAAGTGCCTCAGAACTCCAAAGTTTCCAGATTTTGGAGGATTTCAGGTTTGTTAGTCAGGGATGCTCAACCAGTGAAGTATGCAGATCTTTCAGTATCTGGAAAGCTGAAACCCTTCTGGTGTTCGACTGCTCAGATTAGAAATACCAAATCTATATTAATAACTACTACGAAAACGGCTGCTGGAGCTGAAGTGTAAGAAATTCTTACTCTTCCTTAATCTGCCGTACTGGTAATATGGTCCCGCTCTGATAAACTGAACTTTCATGTCTAACTTAACCCACTCCCCCAAACTGCTCAAAATTAAATGCTGACTTAAAAATTCTAGATATTTGCAGATCCCACCCAAAGGCTAGGGAAGAAGGAAAAGATACTGCTTGCTGTCTAGTGACACTTGCTGACACTACTAGCTCTCCTTTTAGTGTGGATTAATTTTATTTATAAACTACTCAACCCACGTGAGGGTTAATTAAGTAGTTAATCGCAGAGCTGTTCCCGCTGGCTGTTGGCATTACGTACAGCTTGCATTACAATGGTGTCAATTGAGAACATAGGTGTTGAGTGGCAGAGCAGAGTGATGACCGGCTGTGATGATCTATTCATTTTGTAACACCAATTGTCCATTTATCCTAGTGGCTATTGTAGCAGAGAAAAGGTAACAATTTTTATGTCATACAGATCTTATTTAAGGATACAGCCCCCAAAAGGTCAGCAGTACAGGGACCTAGAAGAATCAATGCCTCCAACAGTAGACAAATACTAAAAGTTCTTACATATATTGCTAGCCTCATAGCAATTGCTGAACTACAAACCTGTTGAGTAATCAGCCTTATAAGCAATAACTAAACAGTCACAGGCTTTTTAAAACAAATGATGTAGTAACAGCAAAGGAGAGATAAATTAAGTGCTAATTCACATTGTGCTAATGTGAAGGATTAAGAAAAATGACAGAACCAGTTATTGCTTATGCTATAAGAATTTGTAACAAGTTTCATTCTGATGTCATCATGTGGTTCTATTACTCAGTTTCCTTTCATGTACCTACTTGTTACGAGCTACAGGACTGGCACCACCAATCGTTCTATTTCCCCATGCTGTGCCTCCTTGCGATGGCAGCCTGCAGAGAGCAACAGTTATGTAGCAGAGTATCTGTTCATGAATTAAATCCTTCCTTACTGAAGTTAGCTCACTGATAATTAAGGATCTTCTTCCATATCATCTGGATTGGGGGCCATAATGAAATGCTTTGGGTATTCGAGGTTGTGCGTGTATGCGTGTATTTCCCAGCGAGCGTCATCACTTTCGTGTGTAATGTAACGTTCTCCAATGCGAGTTTCAAATTCTCTGAGGTCAAGCCAAGTCTGATAATCCTAGGAAAAGAAAATGATTATGACCCATAAAATAGACAAATACCGCAGACCCCTCTCTTGTTTACAGCCTCAGTGACACCACTGACAACTCCTACCCCTAAATTCTAACTGTATTTTACATTAGCAATGCTAAAGATAAATCTTAAACTCTAAAGTCTGTATAAAGGAAAGGAACTACTTTCTGGATAATTCTCCTAGGCTTTTGAGCTAATTAATAGTAATCATCACAAAGACATTCGCTTTATACGGCTAGAGGCATAGATCTTACTGCTCAAAATAGGGGCAAGTGTTTGAATCTATTATCAGGTTGACTTGCTAATAAATGAGCCCAGAAGTGCATTTGTTTAATGTCACTTCTACTCCCTATCTCCTATAAAATAGTCGTGCAGCTTCTCCACTTACTCTCAAGTGCGGATTTTTGTCGAGACAAATCTCTAAAATAACTCATGGAGGAATCAAGCCAAAAGAAACCTTTTAGTGGACATTTAAAATAAAATATATTGAATAGTATGCTATGTTGACCTTAAAAAAAGGAAGGCATGAACAACTAAGTCCTCATTAAAGGCTCACTGCTTCAGCTCGTGGGTGTTTAACTACCTGCTGACACTGACTTGAAGAATAGGCCACACCACTTCCAGAGGCCTGAGCCAGACACAGATGACGCCTAAAGATTATCCTGAGAAATGTGCTGAACTCTGAACTTGTTGCTCTCTAAGTGGATTCGCTAGTGAAGACAAACTCACAGGAGGTTAAGAAGCAGACAGAACTTTTTTTTTCTTTACCTGTAGCCAAGGATGACTGAGAGATTTGTCAACACTGAAACGTTTCCTCATCTTCACTTGAAGCAAGTTGTTTATCAAATCAATAGCTAGATGAAAAGGCAAAATTAGATATGAGTTTAGGGGCACTGTTCTCAAACCCGTGATTTTGCCTGCAGGAGGGCAGTTTGATCCATGTAAAGATGGCATGAAAAAATTTTCGCTTCTCTAGTATACAGAATTTAACACGCAGAAGTGACCCACGTGAGAATGAACGCCGACTTCTTATGGTAACGGTACAGAATAGAGTACTGGTTATACTAATACACCGAAGCCAGATGGGTAGGCTGATGTGGACCAGTGTGACATGGTCTGTTTCTAAACTATGCTGTGCCTTGATTTCCTCATCTGTGCAATGAAACTGTTGAGAAGATGAAATCAGCTTAACACAGATCTTAGACTGTGTTTTGCACACAGGTACTAAGTGTCCATCACCATTATTTGAGAATGAACAGACTCTGATTCCAGATGATCTTTCCTCTCCAAGGGCACCACAATGCTCTCTTCCTTGACCTGCTCTGAAAAAGGGGCAGAAGTCACTCTTACTACCACAGACCAGGGAGAACGAAGAGGCAACAACATGAGCTCATGCTGCAGGGTTTTAGCAAACAGGTTAGGGGGGATTTGGTATTTAAGGTGAAAACTTAGCACATTTTACTCAATTATCTGGAGAAACTGAACCACTACAAAATCAAGGCAACTATAAAACTACACATTGATCACAGACTACATAATGATGCCTCTGGAACACAGATAAGAAAGCCCAGTCCCAAGTGGCAAAGGTTTTCCGAGTCCTTCATTGTTTCCATGTTTTAAATTCCTCACATCCTTGTCTGTCCTGTCCCTTGGGCTCATGACCGGTATCAGTTTCAGGAGCTCTTCCATTCTGCCTGCTGAATCAGGATGTAGGAAATGACTAAGCGATGGCTGCAGAGGGCTGTGGGCCATACTGCCTTTAGAGCTCCGACACAGCTTTCAGCTCCTTTTGTTACAAAGTGAAGCGCAGGCCGCTGTCTTTTCTGTTGTTCTGACAGTCCTTCCAGCTTAGTGGGGTATTTATCAACTGTCATCCAGCCCAGTGTGTTTGGACGGTGAAAAAGCCCTTCATTCATCGGCTGGCTAAACCCAGCTGGGGACATTCCGTAGCACTACTTCTACTACCTACGAGGGAGCTGTTTCCCAAGGATGGCGCACTGCGTCAGTAAACTTTATCCCCTTTCCTGCCTTTCTCCCTGAACCTTTCCTGAGAAAAGGTCTTGTATTAAGGCCCTGAAACCGACACAGTACTGGGATTACTGTCCACCAACTGCCCTGGCTTATTCTTTCACATCCAGAAGCAGGCATTACAGATGGAAAAGCCTTCGCTAGTCATGAAAACTACAGCACGGAGCTTCCTGATGATAGGAGATCAGAGGACTGAAAACTGAACTGCAGATACAAAAGTGCGTTCTAGGTATAAAGTACGTGTGCTAACAGTGTGTAATCGAGGAGTTTATGATCTTGTTCTGAAGACTGGGATAACTAACCACCAAAACATATACTTAAGAAAAAGTGCCCAACTGTTCGCCTAAGTAGATCTTACATAGCTTGGAGGACTCACAGGCCAATCACAAGTTAGGAAGTCTCTGAAGAACTGCAGCAGTGAGAAGGAGGGGCTGCTGGCAAGATGCAGGAAAGAGTTTAGGAGAGAGTACACAAAAGTGGGAGGTGAGGCTAAAAAGGCACAGCAAGGGCCACACGAGGAGGTGACAACTGCAGTGTGGTTAAAGGGAAGTCAGAGTGGATGAAATGACCTTCCTGCAGATGGCGCACCCAGGGACTGAGACATTAGGGAAGAGGATAGTGGGCAGCACAGGTAAAGATAGTTCAGCAGTTGCTGGAAGAGGCTATTAGAGCCTGGGTGACAGCTGTGCCTGAAAATTATGAGAAAAATGAGACAAAGTTTAAGAGTAGAGAGTTTGGCTTTGCATAGTGATGCACAGGTCTCTGAGTTCAAGACTATCACGGTCCACATGGGAAGTTCTAGGCCAGCCGGAACACAAAGTAAGACCCTATCTCAAAATAAACAAAAAAAGCAAATTATAAGCTGGGTGGTGGTGGTGCTCGGCTTTAATCCCTTGGAAGACAGAGGCAGGTGGATCTCTGAGTTCAAGGCCAGCTTGATCTACAGAGCTAGTTCTAGGGCATGCTCCAAAGCTATAGAGAAACCCTGTCCCCCAAAAGACAACAAAAAAGTAGTAATAATTAAAATAATAAACACAAGTAGAGTGGTCAAAGACTGGTAACGGACTAGGGAAATAAAATGAGGGCTAATGGTGCAGACCTGGAACTTGTTTCTTTTTTACCTTCACTGGAGATCTCTCGCCATGGATTTGGTGGGTACATAAATGCAGCATTTTGGATTTGGTCATTTATATCTTCATCTTCATTGAATGGAAATGTGCCACTGAGGCTCACGTAGATAATGACTCCCACTGACCACATATCTAGGGAACGGTTGTAGCCTTTGCTTCTGAGAACCTCAGGGGCTAGGTAGGCTGGAGTTCCCACCACTGACCGCCGAAATGACTTCTCACCAATGATGCGTGCAAACCCAAAGTCACACAATTTCACCTGGAAATTGAATATGTAAAAGCTTATCAATATGCATATCAATACCTGTTCCTAGATATGTTCAATGCACTTAACCAAAGGTACTAATTATACACAAAACAGATCTAGCCAGGGAAACTGAAATATTTCCACAGAGGCAGACAGATACATCCATAGCTCTTGATATTACAGTAGAATGAAGAGCTAGCCAACTGCTTAATTTAAAAACAATTTGTACTCCATTTTCCAGATTCAGGGAGCAAGGGTTCAGTTCTGTTGTTTTGATGAGATGGGTGGAGGGTGCTGATCTTCCTTCACTTTTAAGGGAGTCCCTTTTCTATCTCTGTAATAGAATTGTGTTTCAGTTTAGAATCCTCAGTGGCCTCTCAGTGTCTGGGCATATAAAAGTACTCAATAAATGTTTTGCTGCATGAAAAATGAGCTACAAAATAAGTATTTTGAAGCATCCTTTATTTACTGACTCTCAGAACAGCAGTTCTTAACCTGTGGGTTGAGACCCCTTGGGGGGAGTCAAATAATTGCTTCACAAGGGTTGCCTAAGACTATCTGTGGTGTGGGAGGTCCTTTTGTTAGTGTGTTGCTTTCATTGGTTAATCAATAAAGAACCTGCTTGGCCTGATAGGGCAGAACTTAGGTAGACAGAGAAGACAGAACTGAATTCTGGGAGGAAGAAAACAGAGACAGAGAACTGCCATGGAGACACCAGGTCAGACATGCTGAATCTTTCCCGGTAAGCCATGACCTTATGGTGATATATACAGATTAACAGAAATGGGTTAAATCAAGATGTAAGAGTTAGTCAATAAGAGGCTAGAGATAATGGGCCAGGCAGTGTTTTAATTAATACAATTTCTGTGTGGTTATTTCGGGTGTATGCTAGCCAGGTGTCCGGGACCTAAAGCAGGCCCTCTTTCCTGTTACAATCTATGCATCAGATATTTATATTACAATTCATAACAGTAGCAAAACATCAGTTATGAGGTAGCAACAAAAATAATTTTATGATGGGGGTCCCCACAACATAAGGAACTGTATTAAAGGGTTGCATTAAGAAGGTTGAGAACCACTATCTGAGAATATCTGTTGCCCAGGAAACTACACATCAGTAGGTAAGTAAAACGAGGCTTCCAGATGACAATGTCTACAAAACCACAGCACAAACAGATACTGGAGAGCAGAGGTGGAGGCATATTCAAATGCTGCTTGCCATTTCTAGTATATGCCCTATGATACATGCCTTGTGAATAACATAAAGTGCATCGTAACTGAACCTGGGGACCCCTCTACTCAGAAATTTGGAGAGCACAGACCTTAAATGTGTGGTTGTGAGTTGTTTATATACAATTAGAACCCCTAAAAGTTTATTTCTTGAGACCTACTTATATCTAAAAATGTTTAATGGACTACAGCAATACAATAATAAAGTCTGAATTTAAATGATTCAGCTACTGATTCAAACTGGCATTATAGACAACAATGGCATCTACTGAGTGCTCTGTTTTGTATTAGGAGGGTACTTTGTAAATGTCACTAACTCAAAATAGTTCTTAATCGGGTTCTGGAGAATGTCTCACCTGAGGAAATGGCTCTGCTGATGCAAGCAGCACGTTTTCAGGCTTTAAGTCACAGTGCACAATATTCTTAAAATGTAGATTCCTCAAGGCAACAAGTATCTGTTAGGAAAACAGGTTTTGAGAGGAGCAACTACGAGCGAGCAACGGCAAACAGATATGAAAATGCCATATTGAAACCCAAGGCCTGGAGAAATAGCATAAATGTTAAGAGTACAAGTTGTTCTTGCAAAGGACCCAGGTTCAGGTCCCAGGACCCACATGGCAGTTCACAACTGTTTGTAACTCCAACTTCATATGATCTGATGTCCTCTTGACCTCTAGGCATTACACATACATGGTGCGTGCGCGCACACACACACACAGGCAAAACACACACACAAAATTTAAGGGTGATTCTGCCCTTGCAAAGAGCTCTTTCTTAATGCCTAGAAAATCAGCTAAACTCTAAGATGAGTTCTTGAATTGTATAATTTCAAACTTACTTAATCAAGATGTAGTTAAAAGTATTATTGTTTCACTTTTATTAAGGCTACTAATCCTTAATTTCTCAATGGCAAACATGGTGCCATTAATTCTTAGTTTTGCTGGTTTCAAGGTAGAGTTAAAATACCTGTGTGACCATGAATTTAGTAACTCGCTCTGGAAGTCGACTTTTTTCACTGGACAGAATCATTTCCAACATATCTCCATGAAGTTTTTCCATCACTACGAAGACTCGTTCTGGGGTTTCAAACATACACTCCAGATTTACAATCCCAGGGTGGTGTAGATTCTGAAGAGAAGTGGCAGGGTGTTTGAATGACCATTTTTAGTAAAGAACTAATCTTACCACGAAACTACCTGAAATACTGCGATGATTATATGAATATCCAGCTCAGAAAGAAACAGTTTACTCTCACCCCTCCTCAAAGAAGCTTCTTTTTGCATTAGATGGAGATCATTACAGAAAGACACAATTGATCCAAATTCAGAGACCACGGGGTACCCAACACCAAATGACACACCTAAACCCAACGCTGTACTTAAGGTTCAGAACATTGTGGAAGGGCCAGAAGACCAGGAAGCCTGATGCAAGATAGTTTCTTCTATATATGACAGGGAAGCTGTAGCCATGAAATTTCAATAATAGGTTGCCTTAACAAGACCTGTAAAATGACACTACCAGATGACATGCCAACATGGACTGGAGTAATCTCAGAAGGCCCTACCCATAAATGAAGAACTACAGTCAAATCATGACTGCCATGAAAGGGACAATCAGTCTGCTACAAGGACGAGTCCCTGAAAGATCCAATCCCAAGCAGTGAGTCCTAAACACACAAACATATATAAACATATGTATACACAACATACAAATCAAACCAGCAGATTGTATTTATAGATTTGCATGTATATATGTAATAATAATGAATAAAAAACTTAGAAAGTAAACTAAAAGCGTATAAAATGAAAACTGCAACAAGAATCATAGGTATTTTCCCAGTTGTTTACTGAGAAGCGGTTCAGTGAAGGGAGGGACTGTTTTACTTCCATTATGTCTCTTTCCAACAAGATGTCTTTGTATTTTAAAGAAATAGCCGAGGCTGGCAGCTTTACTTTTACACACACCCCCTACCTCCCAGACACAGAACTGACACCTGTATTATTTCCTTTATTAATTCCATTTTTAATCTTTATACATTTCTTCTGCCTTCCGTAGTCATCCTTTTTTATAAATATTTACTTTAGTGTGTGTGTATTTGTATCACAGCGTATATATGGAAGGGTGGCTAGAGGATAAATTATAACACGGTTTCATTTAATCCATGGGAAAAGTTTATGTGGAATGCTTACTGACTAAATCTTATAGAACCAATTTCAGTACATAAAATATGATTTGAAAATTTGTTTTACAAAGAATTTGTGGTATAAGTTCACATTATTCTTTTTCTCACATTCAAAGAGTATTAAACTTCATCTTTAAACTATATATATATATATAGATAGATTTTGTTATGTGTTTACACACTGCCAGGAGACCTAAAGCCACAATTTTGGACACACACACACACTCCCTCTCCCAAATAAATAAGTTTATATGAAGGGAGTGTATCTGGAGACACCCTAAAGTCACCTAACATGAAGGTAGGTGTATCTGGAGACACCCTAAAGTCACCAAATACCATTGATATAAACAACCAGAATTCACTGTGTGCAATAACTGAAAATCCTTAAATTCAATACTCAGTCAAGGGCTCTGTTTGTGATCAAAGTCAAAGAGAAATAAATCCTTAGATATAGACCCTTATTTTTATTGTTCTACGTATTAGTTGGAGAGCAATATTTCAAAATTAAATATGAAAAGACATCAACAACACACTCAAACAGAGCCTATGTAAATGCTACTAATAATCTACCTGAAGTTAGCTTGTTGGAAGCATGGCTTGAGACGAGCTTAGGTACCTACTGACCAGGAACTCTGATTTCCATTCCACTGGTCCTTACAGGTGATGATAATGCCAGAAATGAATCATTAATCATTTGCTTAAACACTTCTCTCCTTCAAAGGAGCCTAAGTGCAGCAGACTATCTTAATTCCACACACAAGCTGATGGAGGGTAGAGAGCATGAACTACTACAAGGGTATTTCTTCAACAACATGGAAAGCCATGCAATGAACTAACAGGCATTTGAGTATGATTATTATTCACAACATTCAGAAGATAAACCATCAAGCTACATAACTCCCAAAGGAGATAAAGATAATAGGTCAAAAGAAAAATACAAGTACTTTATTTTATGTGATTTACATTCTTGCTAACAAAACTTCAAAATATATTTTAACAAGTTGAATATGTTGGTGCATATCTGTATTCCAGCACTCAAGAGACTTAAAGCTAGAGGATCACCATGAGTGTGAGACTATCTTGGGCTACACAGCAAGCCTTGACGTCAAAAAACCAAGACAACAAAAATCACAAATAAACCAAAATAAATGCCACAACTTTTAATGAAACAATACAACACAAATAACTTTGAATTAATAGAATAACATACTACTGTTAAAAGGCACACTTTTAAAACCAGTGTTTGTTTTTATAGTAATTAGTATATTCACATTTTTTCTGAGAATCTGATGAATAAAATAATAAAATAAAAATACAGCAGAAGTATTAGTATTCCTGAATGAATTAAGACTGGATACTTCCTATCTTTAGAGATTTCACTCAGGAAAAAAAAAATCTGATCAAACTAGTATTACAGAAAAAAATAGCAGCCTCCTTTAAACTTTTAAAAATTATTGCAATCTTTTTAAAAAAAAGGACCTGCACTGTTCAGTATTCAAAACATCAAAACCAACCCCCAAACCTATCCTTATTTGCACCATCAAAAATATTCACTCTGAAATCAAAACTCAAGTCTATGTAAGCCCTTTTAATTTTTTTGTTTTCACCTGTAAAATAGCGACTTCATTCCGGAGTTGACTTTCTTGCTTTGTGGGGAATCTCATCTTATCAATTACTTTAATAGCCACATCCCTTCCAGTCTTTCTGTGTTTTCCTGTTCAAGAACAGAAAAGAATCAAACGGGCAGCTATGGCAGCTATATCAGAACAGAAAAGCTTTACTGGGAAGTTGTTCAGACTGAAATTTAATGTATTTACTCTTGCATTTTCTGTTGTTCCATTTTCTTTTCCAAAGTCTTAAGAAATGAGATGCTTTCTTCTATAGTACTGCCCTGTAATAAGGCAATTTCATGACCTGAAATGCCTAATATCTTCATGAACTTCCTTGCTGAGAAGTAACAGATGATGTTAAATAAATGAATTTTTAAATGCCCTGACTAAGTCTTCAGAGACTATCAAGATGGAAATAATGTATTTTATTTTATTTTAGTTATGTTCACTAACTTTATTTAACTTTATTTTTAGTTAGGTTCAGCAGAGTGATTATGTTATACCCTCAAACTCCAGATCTTTGTATTCTAGATATAAAATAAGTATGCAACAGTATCTCATCCATTCATTAAAATGAATTAGTTGCCTTGTATTTATTAAGTGAGGTCACTGTTTAAATGCTACAGTTTAAGAGGTGAAAAACAGCAGGTTTATTTATTATCTCCAGTTAATGTACAAGTGATTGGTTTTCTACTTATCTATTAACTTGAAAATTACAACTGTTTCAAGGACACAGGCCCCAAAATGTGACTATTTTAAGAGGGCATGTTTGGTAAGATGCCAGCAGCACTTCAGACCACTTTCTCTTCCTTCAGTGAGGTCTTACAGAGATATCACTAGTCTAAAAGGGACAAATTTGAAGTTACAAACCAGTGTTGTGTCTATGTGTAAAACCCACACGTTTTCTGTGTGAAACAAAATGGCAGACACTGGGAATACAAGGAAAGCCCAGAATCTCTAAGGCTACCCTCAAAGTTCAGTAGGAAGATGAGAGAAACCCAAAGTGCTACATGCACTACAGCATAAGGATGTGGCAGGAGCAGCAAGGAAGCACACTGCACTTATTCCATGAAGGTGGGATGGGGAAAAGCACATGAGAAGAAGCCCTTCACCGAGCCTGGAAACAAAGGAATGTCCACCAGAGGAGCACAGGATGCAGAAGGTGCAGAGGGGCAGGCCAGAGGTGTGCGAGTGTCACTGGAAGAAGTAAAAAGGAACTTCAGTTAGAGTGGAGGCTACACAAGCAAGAAGAGAATGTGACCGCAGAGAGTGGGCTTCGGGATGCACTAATGCTCGTATCAGATGTTGATTTTCTCAAAGACTCACTCCGAGAGTATGAAAGAAGGGTCCAACTGAAGGAGGAAGCAAGGGATGGCAAAGATTTGACTGAAGATTTGCTGAAGAAGGCAGAGGCAGGAGGATCACAAGTTTGAGGCCAGCCTGGGATACACATTAAAAAAAAAAAGAGTTCAGATATTTCAGACCTGATAGAATATTCATGTCAACAGAAAATGAATATTGCCTTCACACTAGAAACTAGTGAGGAGCATACTTCAGTGAACAGTCCACACAACCCAACAGCAACACATCTTTATTATGTGATCTTTAAGAAGAGGGAGACTTAGTACAAAAATAATTTCCTGATTCTGTTATTTTTAGAATTTTCCAACTGAAATGAAGTGATACTGTTTTGCCAGAAAGGACTTAGTTGAGAGGATGCAAACCAACCTTTGAGGAAAAGGGAACTTAATGAAACTGTGAGCTACAAGGATAACAGCTGTCTTAATATTTACAATTTAGAAACTACATATATAAAAGGCTGTAATTTTGCTTACCTCCATAAACAATGCCAAACTGGCCAGAACCAAGCACTTCATCTGCAAAGATCTGGTAAACACTGCTGATGTCCTATCAAGGAAGTAAGCAAATACCATAAATGTCTCTGAATCATATAATTAAAAACATTTTAATTTTTATGTTAGAGCAAAAAGTTTTCCTGGAGGTTGCTGGTCACCCAGTTTGCAAAGTCAATCAGTGAGCCCCAAGCTAGTGCGAGAACACACACATGGTGAAAGCTGTTCGACAGGAGGAATGATGCCTGAGTTTGCCTTGGCCTCTACATATACAAGTGCACCTAGACCCATATCCAAAATCAACACCTAAATTTACATTGGGATTGAGATGAGCGTGAAATTCTAACACAAATCCACTCACTCTTTTTTTTTTTTTTGATTACTGTTTGCTGCTCTCAGAACATTCAAATACTAACTTGGATATAAGCCCACTTAACATATTCAAAGCTTCAACCTTGAAGCAAACACCAGTGAATGTGTATATGCATATATGTTAAGTTGTAATGAAGACTTTAAAAGTTGTAAGAATCATTTGTATAAGCTTATCAACCTCAATTCAATTTTTAACTTAAGTGATGAAATTTTGGTTCTAAGCCAATGAGACAAGGGGCATTCAAAGCAAATGAGGCCAAAGCTAAATCTTTTCTCCTTAGCCATGGATGCACATCTCTCTAGGCTCCCGAGGGGTCATCCAGACGTGTCCTCTCATGTTCTTAGGGTTCCCCTTTCTCTGCTCAATGTGGAATTTATTTTAGCCATTACCAGGGTGACACAGGGGTTATATCTCCTGATGCTTGTTATCGCTTCCTGACTAGAAATTCATTCTCGACTCCATCTCAGAAAGCCCCACACTTCTATTAGAAAACTATAATAGCTTGAAACTCCAGGTGAGAGAGGTTCTTATCCGAGAACAACACAAAACGACTTTATAGTATTTCCGTTTGTTTCTTTGAATCTGATCCAAGAGGTGGAAAAGTATGGCTCCTGGCTCTTCCCCTGTGGCTTAATCCATGGTTAAGTTTTTAAAATAACTGGACAAGTCAAAGTAATAATTTATGATATGTGAATAGTACATGGGATTCAAATTTCAGTGCCACACATTTATTAAAATAGTCATACTCATTCCTGTGTAGGTATTTGCTAAAGTGGCCAAAGTTGGGTAGACTCTACCATGTAATTGTTTAATATCTGGTCCTTTACAGAAAGAGGCTGCCATACTACTACAAAAGTTATGTGTGCTTACACACAGCAAACTTAATCTACTCACTGAGAGTCCTCCATTTCCTGCTTCCTTCCATTTGCTCATCCTGTTTCTACGCATGCATGAATGTCTCCCAGCTCACTCCCTCAAGACTGGGCCAACCCCAGTTCATCGTCTGAGCAGAGCTCAGGCTGCACTTCTCCTTAGGACCCTCTGTGGATCAGGATAAAGTAACTTCAGCTAACGACAAAGCTTATCACTGTGTAGTTCTCATGCCACCTTCTAAGTGAAGAAATTCTTATCTTCATGATTAAAAAGAATCTACCGTAACTTCTAACCTAAAGCAGAACCACTTAGGGACAGCATGACTATGAAGTTTAGCTTTGTATCTTAGCAACTGCTCAGTACTTGGGGACATAGACTTAATCCTGGTAAGACTTTCACATTAATTTCTTTATTTTAAGTATCTGGCCTGCACATATTGGATCTAATTATTGCTTACCACATTCTCCTGAACCTGGGAGTTAGATACGGAGATACTGGTGGCCAGATCATCTGTAAAATATAAGAATGAAATGAGAAAAAGCACAAAAATTAGTATGTGACTTAATATAATTTACTAGCATGAAAATCAATAGCGTAGTAAACTTAAAAATACATCAATATAGATAATATATTCAATAAAATGTTATATCAATACTAATCCACCAACAAGAACTGAGTAAATAAAATGACACATCCATATAAAATAATACTCTAAATATTTAGTAAACAACATAGAACCATAACTACTGAGTCAGAAAACTAGCCATGATGTCCTATTATGGGCAGCGTTGGCATGGATCAGTGATAGAGCATTTGTCTATTATGTGAGAAGTGTAAAGCCCTGGATTCAATTACCAGCACTGTCAGAATCAAATGAAAAGAAAACAAGCTGTAGGGTAGCAGGGTCTGAATTAAAAATAAAAATGTTACTTCTGGGGAGTGAGTGCTGTAGGCTGGGGAATGAGGACTGTAATATTTATATCTCTATTCTGCTTATACTGTCTTAAAACTGTAGTGGATTTTAATTGTATTTTAATAAAGACTGCCTGAAGATATGAAAGTAAAACAGTCCCACTGGATAGCCTTACCAATCAGATTATGGTAACACGCACCTTTAATCTCAGTAGCCACAATGACATACACCTTTAATCCCAGTAGCCACCCTAGTTGCCATAGAAACTGGGCAGTGCGTGCCTTTAATGACAGTGGTGAACACCTTTAATCCCAGCCCTGGAGAGGATTATAAAATGGGAGGAAACAGCTCTCAGTCACACAGTCTCCTGAGATTCCAGGAAGTAGGATCGCCATTTCAGACTGAGGTCAAGACAGTGGCTGGCTGGCTGTTTTGCTTTTCGGATCTTTGGGTTGAACCCCAATTTCTGACCCTGAGCTTTTATTAATCGTGCTTCATAAAATATATATAAAAAGCATGCATCTGGAGATGTTTCAGTGATTAAGAACACTGTCTGTTCTTAAAGAGGACCTGGGTTTGGGTCCCAGCACCCACAGGGTGGCACACAACAATCTATAGCTCCAGTCCTAGCGGATCTGATACCCTCTTCTGGCCTCATATATGTAGTTCACAGACATACATAAAGGTAAAACAGTTGTGCACATTTTTTTTAAAAAGCTCTCTTAATTTTCATTAAAAAGTTAAATTAGATAAATTTATACAGTGGTACTGAAGTATACCATTATGTAATCCAGACTGGCCTGAAACTCTCTACAAAGACCATGTTGGCCTCATCCTCAAAGACATACACCTGCCTCTGCCTTCTGGAGTTCTGGAATTAAAGGAGCATACCACCACACCCTGAAAGTAATTCAGATCTTTAAACAACAATCAAGAAAAGGCACAAACAAAATTAACGTGCCTGCCACTGCCTTTCAGTNNCTAGTTTCATTTTTTTTCAATGGCCTCCTCTATCTGGATTCATCCAGTTTTAATTTCTATAGGTTCCAGACTGGCTATTGTATAGATAGCCAGAGGAAGAAAGCAGGGGCAATACTAGGTTAGGTGCCAGGCACTACGCCAAGTACACTGTGTACATCTATCTATTTTTCTTCCCACTTTAGATGACAGAGTCCAAGATCACACAGCAAAGTAAGCAACAGCAATGAGTCTACATTCTCCATGAGCTTCACTCTTAAGTCCTATGATTCTGCCTCAGAGATTTTATATTAAAAATAAAATGTGTGTATATATGGTTAAATGTTATTTTGTCTAAATCTTCCCAGAACTTAAATACTGTCAAGTATTTACCATCCATTTCCCTATCCTTTCTCAGGTCACACTGTACAGCAAAGACGCGTACGACTACAACCTGCATCCTTTTGATTACATCTGTCTCCCCAGTGAAGGTAAGACTACTTCCTCTCCCTCTTCATTTACCTCTGCCTATCCCAGTCTTGACTGCAGCCTAAATTCCAAACCATAATTTCTATTAGGAAATCTCTACTTTTCCTATCCAGATCTCAGTTTCCACAGTGAAGCATTCCTTATTTGGTTCCTGTACTGTATTTTGCTACTTCCTAACACCCATATATATCATATTCCCTTAAATAGATTTTATTATTTCTCTTCTGGATTTTAGTTCAAAGCCTAACATAATGCACAAAGCAGTTGCATAAAATAATACAGGTAAACTGAGATACACTTTATTTGGAAAGTAGTTGATACTTATTTCATTATAATGAATGAGTTATGTTTCTCTATAATTCTCTACAGACATTATTACAATAAAGTAAAAGTGATACTATATGATAATTTATTTACTATTAAATATTCATTCAACCTTTATTTAACTTGGGTTTAATTTTATAACTTGTGTTGGTGTAATCTCTCTCTTGCTCTCTCTGAGACAGAATCTCACTATGGCCCTGGCTGGCACTGGCTATACAGGCCAGGCTGGCCTCTAACTCATAGATCCACATGTCTCTGCCTCTCCAGTGCTGGAATTAAAGTCATGTACCACCATGGCCACCTCAATATCATTTTAATTTCTGTCTTGATTAACTTAAAAGTAACATCATTCTGACTTAACAGGTTTTATGTGTATAATGTGAACACAGTACTTTATTACAGATTTCTATGCCAGCATGAAATAAAGTACCAATACTTAATCTCAAGAGACTACATTGATCATTGATGCTAAGTACTGTAGCACTGTTCTTTATCTGGTTCCACTTAACATTAACAATTCTACCAAAGTAGCTACTATTATAGAGAGGCAAAAATTNAAGGAGATTAATTCTGTAGGTAGTTGTGGCTAGACACTGGAGTCATCATTCACATATGTATTCATGCATATGTACATATGAATGACATCCAGTGTAACTTTATGAAATTATTATCTAAAATGCTATTTCCTATTAAAGACAAAACTTAAACATTAAAAATGCAAAATAGAAAAAGAAAAAAAGAGCATAGTCACTCAAGTATATTTACAAATGCTCAAGAAAAGGAGAAGCCACCAAGTATTTCCACTTACTGTGGTCTTTTCCTTGACCTGGAGAAGTGCAAACACTTGCTTGAGGAGTTACAGGCATGAGGGCCTGGCGAATTGCTTTTTCCCAGCTTTGTGCTACATCGAGTCCCACTCCAGTGGCAGCAAGAACAGTGTTGTGAGAGCTGCTCCCATTGTTCTCCCCAACAAAGTACACCACAGTATCAGTGATGATTTCAAAACAGTGTGGGTTACTGCCTTGTGAAATGCTGGTGAAATCTTGTGGGGAAGATATGCGGAGAATTTCTGAAAGTGGAATTTCCTGAAATAAAGGTTAGTTATTGAAAAACTATGAATACATATTTGTTTTTATTCTTTAAGTACATTAAAGTATCAAAGATAAGCATGTTTATGAATGCCACTAAGACCAACACAGTATATGGTATATGGATTACATTATGGTATGTCTGTCTTATGTGTCCAGCAATGCTAGAGGCAGCTCACAGAGTATTAGAGACTCAGGGCACAGGAGGTGTGTAATGTGCTAGACGGGCAAGCATGAGGACCTGTCAGATTCCCAGAGCTGGAGGGTGGCAGGCAGGGACAGAAGGATCTCCAGGAGCTCAGTGGCTGGCTGGTCTTTCCAAAACAGTGAGCTCCAGACTTAATGAAAGACCCTATCTTAAAAAATACAGTAGAGGGTCTAGAGAGATGGCTCAGTAGTTAAGAGCATTTTCTACTCTTGCAGAGGACTTGGGAGCAGTTCCCACCCACATGGTAGCTCACAACTACCTGTAATTCTAGTTACAGAGGACCCAATACCC
The DNA here is from genome assembly GCA_001685075.1 of Bramus lutescens. NCBI lineage: Eukaryota > Metazoa > Chordata > Mammalia > Rodentia > Cricetidae > Bramus > Bramus lutescens. The sequence goes on along the minus strand of LOEQ01003254.1, from coordinate 107,926 downwards.
TCTTCTGGCGACTATGGGCCCAAGGCATGCACATAGTGCATATACATAGAGATAAAACACCCATACACATAAAAAAGATCTTATACTTCAAGAAAAGGTAGACAGAAATAGAGGAAGACATCTGACATCCATCTCTGTTCTTGCATGTACCTGTAGATGCAATCTTTATGCACGGGTGTACATGCATGTTCACACACAAACACACATATACATAGTGAAATAAGGGAGAGACTTGGGGTGAAGCAGATCATTAAGACGCAGGCAGAAAAGCATTTAGGAGGTAGTTTTCCTCCATATCCAACACTTGTCAACTTCAATGAGTCAGTGCCACTCAATAGCTATGTCTCTGTAACTGCTCTTCTGCAAGCAATACCCTTAAGCTGAGCAAGAAAAAGAATCCTGGGCAGTGAGGTTGCTTATGCATTCCTTCTAGTCTATACATTGGCCTAAACTATCAGTTAGTTCAGTCCAAATATTAGGCCAAAAAACAGTCAATCCAGCTTTTTTAGTCTGTGTGTATGTGAAATGGAGTTGAAGAGCAGCTGTTACAAGGACCTAAAATAACCACTGTAAACTATATTAGGCAGTCATAAGGATATTCACATAAAAATGAAGTTAACCATATAAAACTTGACTGAAACCAGAAAATACTATTTTAACATCTTATAAAATGCAAAACCCTTACCTTATAATATTTTGATCCAGATTCATTTTGAAACAATGTTAGACATTTGCTGTCAAGTCTCCAATAATGCCTCTTCCTCTATTAAAAACAGAAGTTAGAAAATGTGGTTCAAAAACTACTCCTTCCAAAATACTTGCACTTTTCCTTTAGTATCCATTCCTCTATTTTGAGTAGGCTTAAACAATGGGGCTTGAAATTGCAAAATACAGAAAAGAAACTAAGTGAAAATTATCACTCCCACAGTGACTCCAATCCTGTCCTACTATTCCCCAAGCAAGCTATGTTGTTAGGTTTTGAGGGATCCTTTTGTAGACAGTCACACAAATGTCTATGGATTATTTACATGCATAGATTTATGTAATTGACTTTTATGCTAAATTTCTCAAAAGATACATACAGAGCTGCTTCCTGAGCACCAACAGCCAAGTGGTTCTCAGGCTCCAACCATCCTGTTTACCCAGTTCCCGGTGCCTACATACAGGTAAGGGCTTCCAGGATGCAGAGCCCCGAGACCTACACTTCTCCAGTTCCCCTAGCTCCAGCTGACAGACCTGGGCTGCACTTAAGCCAGGTCAAAGGTTTCTCAATTGTCAATGTGCTGAGAATAAAAAGACTCAGTGCTCAGTTCTAAATGGGACATTGATATTTAGCCAATCACTACCAGGGCTCAGATATCACACAACAGGCAGAAAGAGCCAGAGGTTGGGAGGAGCCCTGTGAAATGCCACCTTCAGGGAATGGCATAGCTTTGCAATCATACTCATAGCAACTGTGGTTACTCTGCACAAGACTATACCAGATCAAGCCAGACAAAATCCTGGTATAGGTGGAGTGGATGATCTTCAGGTTTCACCCCTTAATGAGTAGTCATTAATAGTGGACAGTTGCTGGGAGAGGGGGAATAATTCACTTCTCTTGAGGATATGGATGCTGGTAGAGTTTGCATACTCCAGTGGGTGGCCATATACCCAGGCCCAGGCATTTATTGGTATTACTCATTAACGTGACTTAGTGTTTATCATACACAAGGAAAGACATGAAGTTGAAAGGGTGATGTGTTGGGGGGGCATGGGAAAAATGGAGTAGATATATTTCACTGACTGTATACATATATGAAATCCTTAAAAATACAGAATAAAAAAGATACAAAAACTGTTTTGATAGTGTTTTATTTTACATGACTTGACCTGATTTATTTGTATCCCCAACGCACAGGTGACTACTCAGACCAGTGGTTTTCAACCTTCCTAATGGTGCAACCCTTTCCTCATGTGGTGACCCCCAATCATAAAATTATTTTCATTGCTACTTCATAACTATAACTTTGTTTCTGCTATGAACTGCAATGTAAATACCTGTGTTTTCTGATGGTGCTAGGCGACCCCTGTGGAAGGGTTGTTTGACCCCCAAAAGGGTCATGATCCACAGGCTGAGATTCATTGACTTTCTAACTGCACTGTATTATGAAAATTTTTGATCTCTGATGTACCCCCCCAAAAAAGAAAATTGTTATGTCAGTGCAAATTGAAGTTGAAATTTCTTTTATTATAAACAAAACCACACTTTATGTATAAGAGTAATTTTATTTCCCTTTCTGTGATTTCTCCTTTCATATTAATTTGCTTTTTTATTGGGTTGGAGTATTTTTTATTATCAATTTGTTGGCTTTATTCACAATTCTTGATTAGTTCTTATTTAAAGTGTAAGTTGAAATTCCCTTTTCAGTTTGTCATTTGTCTTATTTTCAGGTTGCCATAGAGAATTTCTTTCATGAGATTGGTTAATTGATCTCCCCTCCCCAATACGGTCTTTATAAAATAACTCTTCCATGTTTCTTCCAGTGGTTTTTAACTTGAGACCATTTAAGTCTTTAATCCATTTAGTTTGTTACATGTAAAGTATGATTTATGTTATAGTCATTTCCACCCCAAACAGCTATTTGGTTATCCCAATACTATTTACTGAATTACCCATCATCAGACACACCACTAAACTCTCAAATGTGTGTTTATATTTTTTAAACTCCAGCTGAAAGGGCATGGATTATAAACAAACGGAAAAATACTCAGTCATAATCTGTACTGCTGGTGCCATATGAAAACCTTACTGAAACCACCTAAATATATTAAACACTTTGTATGTTTTAAAATATTTTTATTTTTTGAGCATTTTATAGATGCATAGAATGAATTTTGATCATTCTTACCCTCATTACTCCCCCAACTCTGTCCAGTTCTCACCCCCACCTCCCCAATTTTGTATCACTTCTTAAAAAATAACCTATAGTTCGACTGGTGCCACCCATAAATTCTTGGGTATGGGGTCATTGATGATGCATGGCTGACCTACTAGGAGCCATAACCTTAAAGAAGATCAAGTCTCCCTCCCCCAAAGCCCTTGGCTAGAACAGGAGCTTGTGAGCTGGAACGGTGACGGGCTTGATCTTGTACAGGTAGCCACAGTTGCTGGAGGTCATGAACACAGCAGTTTCGACATGTCAAGAAGACACTGTTCACTTGGGTCCTCCCCAACTGTGGCTCTTACAATCTTTCTGCCCCTCTTTTGCAATGGTCCCTGGAGTCTTGGGGGAGAAGAGCAGGTCTGATGTGACTGTCTCATCTGTGGCTGAACACACCATAGAAACTTACTTTCTGTGCTGTGACCAGTGGCGAGTTCCTGCATTAACTGTCACCCTCTGCACAAAGAGACTTCCCTGAGGAGGTCTGAACACTGCAGCAATCTAACTTCGTATTGTTCTTAAAAGACTTACTAGAAAATACTCAGCAAAGTTTAATGGCTACTGTTCTAAACTGACTGCTTACTATATGCCCAACATTGTCCTAAGCTCTTCTTATATATGTATTGGCTCATTTGGATGTACAAGAAAGTACTACTATTATACAGACTTTATAGACAGAGAAACAGAGGCATAAAAAGAAGTAACTGTACCATGTTTACAATTTTAGTGACAGACTTACGAGGGCCTAGCTCTGAAGCCAGCATTTTTAATGACTCCACTCTGCTGTCTTCCTCTGCCACTCAACTAAACTTTACAATTCTGCCCTTTTGCTGACACTGATCCAAAGAGAACATGCCCATTTACACTGCTTATACACATAAAACAGTTGTTTCCTACCTTACTAAAGATGACAATTCAAATGCAATCCCAATTTTTTCCATCTTTAGCTAGAATCATTACTCATAACTTTTACACATTTCTATACTGTATATATAATGTCTTAATATATATTTCATTCTTAATTTTAAAAGTGCATAAAGTAAAAATCATTATCAAGTTTTACTAGCATTCAATTGTATGTAATTACTGACCAGATTATCCCTGCTGGTATAATGGACCATCCACCCTTCCTTCACCATTGTGCTGCTCTTCCTCTTTGTGTGCTTGATGGACTGTACAACCCTCATCAATGGAATATTATTGCTTGTGGATGGACTAAAAAATATTTAAATTTATGATCAATATTTTCAGTATCTATTTATAAAGTATCATACATACTATATATAGCCTCATCAAAAATTTCAAAGATAACTGAGCTAATGTTTTTCAAAATATTATAAGACAATGACTTAAAAAGAAAATGAATTAGTCCTGTTATACTGATGCAGTTAGCATATCAAGTTCCTATAATACTGTAACTAAGAGTTTGTCATGATCTTTTCTGGAAGGCCGTGGATACAAATGAGAGGGTAGGGAAGGGAGAGGAGACGATGGATGCAGCAGAAGGATCTTCCAGTCAGGTGACCTGGAGCCTGGGGAATTCATTTGGGTTTGCTGTTGAGGAATTTTCTTGCCCTAGGCAGAAGAATAAATTCATAAAGCAAAACATGTTTACTCAACTTCACTGGGCTCAAATTTCAAAATCAGTAATTAGTTGATCATATTAAAGAAAAATATTAAGAGAAATTACTTATAGATATTAAGAAAATTAAACATTATAGTAAGTAAAATCAGGTCAAGTAAAATTGTATCTGGAGAAAACGTGCAATTTGGTGTATGTGTATGAAAACATCTCAGGCATGCATTCTCGCTGCTCATTTCACCACCTGGTAACCTGTATGTGTGAAGAAACCGGGTTGTTCCATTAATGATTTAATACTGACACCTTGAGGTAGCTGCTCCATAGCTGGATATTTTATCCAGACTCTATTAAATAAAGTCCTCTTCTTTTCAAGAAAGTAAAAATTCTTGTACTTTCTCTCTTGAGTAGATAGCAAAAGTGACAGAACTTATTTTAGAAATATTGTGGTGCATGCAAAAAAGAATTAGCCTATTTATTTAGATTTTAAATTACATTTAAAATTCCACTTAAAGAAATGCCACCTTTCCTTAATGGAGATGCTGACCTGCCTTTGCCCTTGGCAGCAGCTTAGTGTATTACCTGATTGTCTTAACAGTCTCCTCATCTCGCTCCACGTCAACATCAGTTGGGTCCAGGAAGAACATTTTGTCTTCTGGTGGGGATGGCTCCTCTGAGTCATCCAAGCCCCTACTGCCGTCGCTATTCATATCGTTACTGTCAATATCCATGGGTATGTCTGCATCAGTTCCCAGACTGGAAGGCTCTAGGAGAGTTTTAAATGAACTGCAGTTTAATATTGATAGAGTATCAATGCATTTAATCAGATCAGTCTTAAAATTAACTAGGAAAAAAGTTTTAAAACTTGAGAAAAATATCCTTGAAGATTCAAGTCTTTGCTTGTTTCTTACTTTTTTTGTGTGCTGGGGATAAAATCCAAGGCTTTGCAAATTCTAGGCAAGAGCTTTATCACTGAGAAAGTATATGCAGAAAACATCAGATAAGGGAGCTGTATTCAGAATATTTACTGAAATTCTATAATTCACTAATAAAAGACAAAACATTTTTTTAAATGCTAATGGGCTATAAGCCAGTAACTTTGGAAGGCTGGCAGGTCTTCAGAATGTTAAACAGAGTCCCTGCCCAAGTTTAATGAAAGCATGCCCACAGAAGTAATACTAAAGTGCACAGTGACAGTATCCCTGACAACCCACAGAAGAATACCTCAGATACTCACTGACTGGTAACTGCAAAAATAAACTTCTGTCATTTCTCTGAGAGTGGTATCATTTGTCCATAAGAACTAAATACCGACATAGCTACAGTGTGTATGAACTCTGAAAACATTATGCTAACTAAAAGGAGGCACTCATTTGCCTACATATTTATTGTCTAACTGTATTTACACACAATTTCCAAAATAGACTAACATAAAAGTAGAATGCTATCTACTGGCTGCCAGAGGCTATTGGAGAGGAAATGAATGGGACGGGACTATGAACTACATAATTGTGGAGGGAAATGAAAATTCCTAACATTAGACAGAGTAATGGCTGCCTAACTTTGTTGATATATCAAATGGGGAAACATAAAACAAACAAACTAGATCTCAGCAAAGCTGCTTTAAAAAATCCTATCAAATCATTATGCCACCTATAAATGAAAGAATTATTAGTATGTCAAATTAGAAAAAAATAAAGCATTTGAACAGGCAATGCAGTGGGGGCTGGGGTACACAAATAACAAAACAAATACTTGAAAGATGTTCAAACTCATAAGTAAGCAAAGAAATGCAAATTAAAATGAATAAACATTATTTAAAATCCACTTATTAAAAGGTAGAAAAGCACAAAAAAAGAGTAAACTATAAAGCTAGACAAGACTTTAGGCATGGGGAATAACCAGTGATTACCAATGATGTCAACTAGCTATGGTGTAAATGACAGGTTTTACCCAAAACCTGTGTATTAAATCTACCTTCTAAGGTAATGGCATTCAGAGGTGGGGCCTTCGGGAGGAGATCAGTTGCGAAGGCTCCTATGATGTGCATTGGTGCTCAAAGACCCTCTTCGCACATTCCAGCATGTTACCATGGAGCTAAATGGTGTCTTCCATGAACCAGGACGTAAGACTCTCACCAAACTCAGAATCTGCTGGCACCCTGGATTTCTCAGCCTTCAGAACTATGGGAAATTAGTTTCTGTTGTTTACAAACTACTCCATCTGTGATATTTAATACCAGCCTAAACAGACCCAAGACAAACGAGAGCCATGGAAAATACAAAGAAAATGTTAATTAGATTTTCAGGGAGTTGGATTTTCAATCCTTAGCCTATTCCTAGAGGTTTCCTTACATTTACTGTTATCTCCCATATAAATTGTTAAAGGAAAATGATGTCAGAAGCCTAAAGCCTAAAGTCCTATCCCTCCCTTCCAAAAGTGGGTAATGGCTTCGCTAGCACTCTCTGGGAGGAAGACGCTCATAGATTACTTGAAAGAAAGACCAAAGAACCAGAAACAGGTTCAAATTCTAGCTTTGCCATTTCTTAGCTCTAATTACTGGGCAAATTAGTTAATGTCTTTGTGTTTTAGACATTTATTAGGATTACCTCAGAGGGTTGCTCTTACATTTAAAAGTCAATAATTAAAGAATAAAGGCAACAGCAAGATTTTAAAAGTGCATCTGGAAGTCACTATGCAGCACCATTGGAGGATACTGGAGGCCAGAGAGTAGCAAGGGGCTAAAGGAAAGATGGAAAGGCATTAACTACTAATGATAGCATCAGTGATCTCCGTTTTCTGCTTAGTTATTAAGTCAGAAGAAAACCTTGAACAGGGGACTGGAGAGATGGCTCAGAGGTTAAGAGTGTTGATTGTTCTTCCAAAGGACCTGAGTTCCATTCCCAGCACTTACATGGGGAGCTCATAACTGTCTGTAACCCCATAATATGGGATCTGACTCCCTTACATGTACATACCTGCAGGCAAAACTGTAATGTACATAAAATTTAATGAACACTTAAAAAAAAGAAAACCTTGAACAAAGCCAGTAAAATGAAGTATATAAACAACCTTACCCAGACAACATATGGAGTCATGACCTTTTCTAGGTTTTATAGAAGTTAAGAAATATATATAATTTTACCTCCATTGAAAGTAACCTCGCCAAGGCAGTCTCTTGGTACTTTTGATGCGCAGCGTTTATGGCAGTTGAATTTGCAATCTAAAATAAAAATATTCAGCTTGTCATTTAAACAGGTTAAGATCATATATAATCACACTTACTTTAAATCATGAGTCTTCCTCCCTCTAAGAACTCAAGCCTTGGAACATAGTCTGGTCTCAAATTCTGAAGGCATTTAAGTCTTTCTTTCTTTCTTTCTTTCTTTCTTTCTTTCTTTCTTTCTTTCTT
>LOEQ01003254.1:76494-86536 GCA_001685075.1 Bramus lutescens | reverse complement strand
GGTTTGATCATATGCTCCATCAGTCCCAGTCCAGCTGGCCTTGGTGAGCTCCCTAAAATGAGAGGTTTTTAAGCCACAGGTATGAGTATTTTCCGAGCACTCAGACCCCAGAATTGTGGAGCTTTACATTTAATCAGCATAACTCTCTATGAAGGTAGATATTCTAATCCCAGGCTCTCGGGAGGAAACAGGATTAAAAACGAAGCGACTTGAAAACGATCTATCAATACAAAACAAAGTGATAAAATGAAAACCTACATTCCTGGTCTGTCTCTTTGATTCCAAAGGTATGAGATAATATCGTTTCCTAGCTTAAAAAGAAAAACCTTGCATTAAAAACATTGACAACATAATTTCAACGAATGGTTTCCATGCATGAATAATTGCTGCAACCATGAACCAGGTGTTCGCCATATTCTGTCAGTACCGATTTTCTTGTAATCCAACACTTATAAATGGCCTCCCAACTGTGACCTGATGGGCACACTTCACCTGGCTCAATCCCAGTTCCACCTGTTGCTAAACTGCTTTCTAAGGTCTGACTGCCAGCTCCACCACTTCTCTGTGGCCTACTGGCAAAAACCCTCTCCTTCAAGTCTAGAAGGTAGAAACTGTATTTGTGTTCATATTGCTTTATAAACTATGAATAAAGAGGGATCCAGGAGCAAGTGGGTAGTTCAGTGGTAATGTACATGTTTAGTATGCAAAAGGCTCTGGGTTAAATTCCCAGCACCCCATATATAAATTAAGATTTTATATTCATTGTCTAATTGTATACTCCAAAAACTGAATCCTTTTGAAACAAAGATAATTAAGCCTAACAGGAAATCTTATTTGAAAGACCTAAAACTACAACTCCATTTATAAAATTTTAATCAAGATATTCATATTCTTTGATTTATTAAGATCCCAGAATATCATTAGCAGAAGGTTCAGGTTTTCTCAAACATAAAAGTTTTACTTCTCTATCAATTTAACTTAAGGACTTTTAACCTCAGTATGACTAACACTTCGGGTCAGAAGATTGCTGTGGGTATTCTGGCAGCATCTCTCTACCCAATAGATGATGTCAGAGCACAGTTATGACAGGCAAGAACATTTACAGACATTACAATGTCCACTGTGGCCCAGAGCTCCCTGGAGGTAAGGACCCAAGCTGAATTTGGTCTTACACATTAGACATTAAGGTAACGAGGCTCGGTGTCCCCCAAATAGCACAACAGCCTAACCTAATGGAATAAGGAACATGTTCACTATTTGTATTACCTTGATTTTAGTATAAAAGCAAGTAAAATGTGCCCTGCATTAAATGTTTCTTGAGAGTAAGGCATCTTTGAGGAAAGACACGAAGAAGCTAGCACTAACCTCAATGTATTATGTTGGAAGACTTTCAAAGTCTTTTTTTCAAAAAAAAAGGAAGCTAAGTTTTGGCTTATGCTAACAACAACAACAAAAGAAACTCCACCTCACTCCACCCTCAGGATGAGTCATGGAACTGGAAGAAATTCAAAGAGTGACCACTTTTAGTCATATCTAAGTTTCAAACAAAGCTCAAATAAAAATGATGTTAGTTAAGAAGATATTTTCTTGGAGAAAACCCCCTTTGTGCATGCTGATGTAGCCTTTGCTAGTGTTTAACCAGGTTTATGCCTTATCCAAGCTTTGAATCACTGCCAATTCTGTGATATTTGACCAGATTCTTCAGTATACCAGAGACACCAATTCTCTCTTTACTTCAGTTGAACATATGCTGTCTAGTCTGTATTCATTTAAAAACTATTTTAAACATTTCCCATGTCCTTGTTTATCAATTTATTGAATCATCTTGTGAAATAGATGTATCATCTGACCCAATGTCTACTATGTACAGTGTTTTTCTTGGCCATATGGGATCATTTTCTGGAGGGGGCACTGACCTTACCACCCTTATTTTTGTCTTATTATTTTTATAGCTGACATTACGGTTTACTGACCTAAAAGTGAGTTACCCTACTGCTGACAGGTCAGTCAGTTCCAGTTCACATTGACCTGCCTTTGACCCCAATTTGAGTATTTAACTTACTCTCTTTGGAACTTATCAGGTAGGGGACAGCATAAAGCCCCCTCAACACCTAAAACTGGTTTTCAAAAATTCAGTTTATGGGAAAATGACCTCCTTTAGCATATGCTTAAAATAAATTACAGGCTTTTTAAACTTCTGGTTAAGTAGCACCTAACTACAATTATTGCAGCTTTCTTTCTAGTTTTTTTTTTTTTTTNTTTTGGTGGTCTTTTGAGACAGGGTTTCTCTGTGCAAGCTGGCTGTCCTGGAACTCACTCTGTAGACCGGGATGGTCTCAAACTCACAGAGATTTTCATGCCTCTGCCTCTCCAGTTCTGAGATTAAAGGTGTGTGCCACTACTGCCTGTTTTTTTTCTCTCAGATTTTAAAAATTAATGCTCTTGACAACTTTAGAATAACATGAGATAAATTTTTGGCTAACACTGCCAGGTTAAAAAAAATCCCAGTAAGATCTTTAATTTAACATAGGAATTTGAGAAGTAAAAATTTATACACTACCAGTTCTTCTTTGTCAGAACAAAATATTCGTGTCACCCTTAAGAGTTAAAATTTTTTCTTTTACAGTTTAAGATTTTATTATACTCCCTGAGATAATTATCACTAAGTCCTATTAATCATTCTTTTCTTCTAATTTTTTCAGATTCATTCTTATTTTGTGTCCATATGTGTATGTGTGCACACATGTGTGAGCATGTGTATCTATGTGTTCGTCTGTGTATGCCATGTGTACGTCAGCAAGCACTCTTAACTGATGTGTCATTTCTCTACCTCCATTTTCTTTATTTTTTTATTATTTTATCTTATTGTGTGTGGATGTTTTGCCTACACGTATGTCTGTGTACCATACATGTGTTTGGTGTCATTGGAGATCAGAAGAGAGTATCAGATCCCCTGATACAGGATTTATACACAGCTGTGAGCTGCCACATGGGTGCTGGGTCCTCTGGAAGAGCAGACACTGTTCTTAGCGGTTATTCATCTCTCCAGCCCCATCCAAACTCCTTTTCCTTAATGAATTAAGGAAATTCATTATTTATACTTATTATGTACTTTCAGTTAGCATTCCTGTCCCTCTTCTGATAGCAGATGGCCTTATATATCTCGTGTAATTTTTCCTATCCGTTTGGTATTACAGGCTCTGCCTGGTGGTTCAATCATTGAGGATGTAAATTTAATGCTGAAATATCTCGATTTCATTCAGTCCTAAGTATATAGAAATTTTAAAAAAGCATTTACTTCGCTACTGCTCAGTCACAGAATTAACTGATTAGTTAATTCCGTTGAACTCAAAATTGTATGATTCTAAAGTCACATATAGTCAGCATTAATCTAAAAAAAAAGACATTCTGGGACCATTTCTAATAAATCACAAGCTTACACATGTGGCTTGGGAACAGCTCAAAATAAACTCAGCAGTGCCATCAGTAAACTCTGTCACTTTCTGTACCAGTAAAGGCGGCAGCACTCGAAGTCCTCACAGAAAACTGGAAGACGTACACATCAAGGAAGAAATCATTTGTCTTCCTTTTTACCTCCTTCCTTCCATTTTTTCTTACTTTTTCAGAGTGCTTAATTATGTATGCACAGGTTAGCCTCAAATTCAAGATCTCTCTGCCTCAGCTTTCAGAGTACAGAGAATATAGGACTGTGAGCAACTCAAACAATGATCTTCTACACTATATAACAAGATTCTGACATGTATATTAAAGAAAGCACAAAACAAAATCAATGCAAATCTAATTGGTAGTAGCTTTTAAGTTATTTATAGATTGGTATTGACCAATTTTACATATTGAACAGAAAGGATCTCAAAGCACAGTGGTTTCAAGTTATATCTCTTTTAGAGTTTGGAGATCATCAAGATCAGATTAATATGTAATACTGATAAAGTAGCATTTACTGTGTGACTACTGCGTGTTAAGTAGTGGGCAAAGAATTTCATAAACACATGTAAGGTACATTTATACACATATGTGTACACAATACATACAAGAGTAGTATTTTCAATCTTACTTTTCACATAAGAAACCAAGGTCACACAATTCGTAAGTGGTAGAAATGAACCTCAATTTGATCAAAAACTAACACTTTTAAGTAGGACCTCATGCTGTTTCTTAGGAGTTTCTTTCTTTATTCAACTAAGAAATATCTGAAAGTTTGTTTATTGTGGCTACATGATGCCTGACCTCATGGAGCTTTAAGTAAGACTTATGGCATGTACATTCAAAATAAAAGTAATGATGATCAGCAAAATGAATATTAAAATATAGGTTACCTAGCCTGCCAGTACTCAAAGAAGAAAACGCAGTAGGGGAAGGGTAATCCAAGCAGTGGAACAATGAACACAAACCCCTAACTAACGAGCCAATAAGGTGCCTGAAGCTCAGGAAAGCAATTATGATCACAGTCATGCCTTGGGAATCATCACCATGTTTTGTAAGTAATAATGCCTTGTAGAAACAATCACATATTTCTGTTACCATTCATTGCTAGCAACTACAGATGTTTGTCTAGCTAACTGCTGGTGAGTAAGAGGTGGGGGAAAGGTCACTGTGAACTTCTTGAGTAACTCAGTCTAGCTTACATAAAATTTATAGTACGACTAGGAATTACAATCATAAAAATTTATTTATTTGACCATGAAAAAGATCTCAATGGTAATGATATCTTGCTTTATCCATGCTACAAGCTACCAGAGAACAACAGCAAGGCACTAGACCAGCATCTGACATCTATTTCTCCACGTAAAGTACTACAGTTGATGATGGTGCAAACAAACAAAAATAAAGTTTAAGACAGGCTTTCATAATTCTCCCAAAAGACAGTCATTAGTTTGAGTCTTTCTGCCCTTTTTGTATCTTCATTCAGGTCTTAGCATGTGCTACCTCCTATTATGCTAATCTGACATTTACTGAACTTTTATGTAACATGCTTAGGGGCGGGAAATCGACTTTCATTTTGGGAGTCTCCACAGGATTTAGCACCGTGACTAAAAGAGTGAGCGCACCGCAAACATTCATCCAACTGAAGCAGTAGTGTATAATGGAAATTTAGGGGAGTGCAAATAGTATCTATTTAGCTCTTCACAGACTGCCAAAGAAAGCCGTCACTAATGTCTATCTAGATTCAAAAATCTTATTAACCTGCATTTAGAAATAGATGTCCCTTGAATTACAAGACTATAAAAATATTCTATTTCTGATGTATAGGAAATGCGGTAGTAATCCCACAGAACATATAATTCAACTAGTTAAAGACATCTTCATATTTTCAGTTACCTGTTTAAGTGTATTTATTGACTTGCATCAGACTAAAGGTTCTGAACACTGGCTGAGCTAAACATGCATTAGTCAGCCATGCACTCCAGTGCTATTGGCTATGAGAAGGATGCTGTGGAATCAGCAATGCATGTTGAATAAAGCAAGCTTAGACAGAAACATACACAAAATAATGCATTTCTTGGCTGACAAACGTACTGTGAAGAAAAGCTCATAGAAACCTAACCTGTATTTCTACTAGGCACACAGTTCAGGGCTTGTGGTGACTCTGTGTAGCCTGACTACCAAGAATAATGAGAACTGAAAGTATGTAGAAACACAATATCTGACAATAACAGCAGATGAGAAGAACAGAAATACAGGGTTCTGAGGTATACACTGCATTATGATAGTCTACACCAATTTAAAAATGTCTATAGTCTATCAACAAAGATAAAAATTTTCAAGCGTCTGTAAAATGTCAGATGGTATTTTAGGATGAGGGCCACATGGTATCTTGCATACTAACCTCTGCTGTACAGAATGTATGTAAATGAACAACCATGCTGGGCTTAAATAGAACTATGAAAGCAGGAGGTAGGCCAGTGTGAAGGTTAGATTTTAACTGTGGACTTCATGAAATCTAGATTCACCTGGGAAAGGAGTCTCAGTGAGGGACTGTCTAGATTAACTGACCTAAGGGTTTATCTGTGGGAGGTTATCTTGGTTCAACTAATGGAGGCAAGCCCAGACTGCAGTCTGTGGAACCATTTTATGGGCAGGGCATCCTGGACTGCGGAGAAATGTAGAAATGAGCTGGGCACTGCATGCAGCATCAATTCACCCTTTCTGCTCCTGACTGTGGGTGTAATGGGACGAGCCGCTTCCAGTGCCTGCTGCCTTGGATTCCCCCACTGATGGACTGCCACCTGGAATTGTGAGCCAATAAGCCCCTCCAACTGGAGTCAGGGCATTTTATCACAACAGGAAATGAAACTAAGACAGCCAGATTTGGTCAAAGGATGTAGATGGCTGACCTGTGCTGGCATTAGGGCAAGGGCTAATAGGAACTTTTAGAGAAAAAAGCAGAAACAAACAAACAAAAAACAACCAAGGGAGGAGAGAAAATGGAAATCTAGGAAATAATTAAAAGTCAAAAAACCAAAAAGGCCCCAAGAACAGAAGGGATGCATATTAAAAAAATAGCAAATTTTGTCATATCGATGCCTCTTGACTGATTCTGTATATCCTAGTAAATGTTTAACAGGCTAGGAATGTTAAGTTGTGGATGCATTTAATTCACCTAGCCCACCACAGTTTAGCAACTGAGCACACTCTAGAGAGTCAGTTGCTTACCAGCATGATCCTTATGCTGGCTAGCAGCTGCTGCCACCTAGCACTGTGAGGATCTGTATAGTACTGTACTATATCATTAGCCAGGAAAAGCTCAAAATTCAAAGTATAATTTCTACTGTATATGTACTGCTTTAGTTTTCTCATGAAGTTGAGAAGTCCTAGAGAAAACTTCCACAAGTAGGGAAAGTTTGTAAATTTAATGAATCTATATAGAAAATTGTATTAAACATGAGTGTTCTTTGTTTTGTTTTGAATTTTTTGAGACAAGGTTTCTCTGTATAGTCCAGGCTGTCCTGGAACTTGTTCTGTAGACCAGGCTGGCCTTGAACTCACAGAGATACACCCAAGTGCTGGGATTAAAGGTGTGCGCCACCACTGTCTGAATATGAGTGATCTTAACGATTAAGGAGTAGTTGACAGAATGAAAACTTGAAACATACAATCAACTATGAAGCCTACTTAAAAAAATTATTAATGAAGACACAGAGAGGTATACATGTATGTATGTACATATAGATACACACATTTGATGTGAAAAGATATCACAGTGTGAACACTAATAAAAAGTTATAACACCCAAAATTCAGAACAAGAAATCATTATCATAAATAAAGAACAATATACTGAAAATTGGGTAAATATAACAAAGGATTAACAAATTTAAAATGTTGGTTAGTACAGAGACAGCTGACCCAAGCTTGTGGGAGCTTACCGATTCTAGACCGACAGATGGGGTACCTGCATGGGACCAACCTAAGATATACTCTGCATGTGGGTGACAGTTGTGTCGCATGGTCTGTTTGTAGGGTCCCTAGCAGTGGGACCAAGATCTGGCTGCATGAGCTGGCTTTTTGGAACCCACTCCCCATGGTGGGATGCCTTGCTCAGTCTTGATGCAGGGGGTAGAGGAGCTTGGTACTTCCTCAACTTCATATGCCAGGCTTTGTTGACTCCCCAAGGGAGGCCTTATCCTTTCTTAAGAGTAGATGGGGGCAGAAAGGAGGTGGGGGAAGGGAACAAGAGGGGAGGAGGGAGGGGAAATTGTTGTTATATAAAATAAAAAGTAAGATGTGGATTAGATCAGTGGTTCTCAACCTTCCTAATACTGTGATCCTTTAGTACAAATACAGTTCCTCATGTGGTGACCTCCCCCATCATAAAATTATTTCATTGCTATTTACTGTGCTATTGTTATGAATTATAATGTAAATTTTTGATTTGCAGCTATCTGATAGGTGATCCCTGTGAAAGGATCATTTGACCCCCAAAGGGGTCACGAATCACAGGTTGAGAATTACTGGGTTAGACTGACAGCTCAGATATAGTGAGTACTTGCTACTTCTCCAGAAAACCTGAGTTTAGTTGCCAGCACCTATGTCAGGCAGCCCTCAACTACCTGTAACTCCAGCTCCAGTAGATCCACTGCCCTCTTCTGATCTCTGATGTTACCCACACACTGTGGCATACACTCATACAGATACAAATGCACATAAAAAGAATAAAAATCGGAAATGTATGAACACAAGTAATTTTTACATACAATATAACTCGATCATGTTTTTGCCATCTCCCTACCCACCCAGAGGCTCATGTTTGCACACTCAGTTCCAATTGGAAATGCTGGGGAAGGATTTGGAAGTATACCCTTGTTGGAAAAGGTGTGTCCTAGGGGTGAGCTTTGAGGCTTTGAAAGCTTCCTGCCACACCCATTGCACTCCCTCCTCCTTCCTTTTTGTGGATCTGGATGCGAGCTCTAGCTGCTGCTCCAGGGCCATGCTCCTTGCCACATGGTGATGGCCTCCTATCCCTCTGGAACTGTAAGACCCTAATAAACCCATCCTCGTGTAAGTTATGTTGATCATGGCATTTCATCACAGCAATAGAAGAGTAACTAATACGGAATATTCACAGAATAGTATATGAAGAATTATACACTATAAAACAAACATCAAGTTAAAGAAATTAAAAAAATGGGCTCACCCTCTCTTTCGTGTGTGTTTGTGTGTGTGTGTGTGTGTGTGTGTGTGTGCATGCACGTGCTTGCCCAAGTAGATATGTGCAGAGGTCAGGGGTTGGCATCAAGACTTCTTCCTCAATCACTTCACCGTATTTTAGGAAACACAGCTTTATATGAACATGGAACATGCTACTTCAGCTAATTAAACACAGCTAATTCAGTGAATTCCTGTGATCTCTGTCTGTCTCCACCTATTATGCATTGATCTTGCAGGCCACAATACAGAAAAATCAATTAAACAAAAGGTTAGTTCACTGAAAGCTAAGTTGGTATACTATGAGTCACACAAATCAAGGGAAAATAAAAAATAAAGATGAACCAGCAATGATCAACACCAGAAATACATGTTCACTTTATAGTTATACAGTAAATCTGTAGAGAGGCTACAGACTTAAAGAGATGTTAACAAAATGCAATGCATAACTTTGCTAATGATTTTGAGAACTAAAATTGATTTCTTTTTATATTCAAGTAACTAAATGTATCAGTTGTTTTCTATTGCTGTGATCAACAACAGACCCAAAAGCAACTTGGGAAGACAGGGTTTATTCTCTTTAGAGCTTACAGTCAGCCCATTATGAAGGGAGGTTAAGGAAGCAACAAGGAGGAAGGAACTGAAGCCGAGACCATGAAGGAATTCTGCTTACTGGCTTGCTCCTCAAAACTTGCTTAGTTTTCTTATACAACCCAGAATCCTACCCAGGGGTAACACTGCCCACAGTGGACTGGGCCCTCCCACATCAATCATTAATTAAGAAAATGTCCCACAGTCTTTCCTATAGGTAATTTGATGGAGGCATTTTCTTAACTGAGGCACCTCTTTCCATGTAAGGCAAGTCTATGACAAGTTGACAAAAATGAACCAGGCCACCAAACTTCACCAAAGAAATTAATTATCTGAATAGTTCATGTCTACTCAATATAAAAACTGATTTAAAACAGCACAGAGAAAATCCGTGGCCGAGAATGGGCTCACTGGTCAAGCCTATTAACAGAAATAGTATTAAATTTATTTAACAAATAGAAGAAGAGGAAACACTTTTCAACTTGGGAAGCTAACACTAGTCTGAGGGACAGGACAGTACTTCACCAGTAAAGCATACATGTATTAGCATCCCAAAAACTAGAGAGATGGCTCAGCAGTTAAGAGAACTGGCAGCTCTTCCAGAGATCCTGTGTTCAATTCCCAGCACCCACATGGTGTCTCACAACCATGTACAGTGGGATCTGATGCCCTCTTCTCTGATGTCTTCTTCTGGCCTGCAAGTGACCATGCAGACAGAGCACCAGATACACAAAATAAATAGAGAGAGAGAGAGAGAGAGAGAGAGAGAGAGAGAGAGAGAGAGA
>LOEQ01003254.1:61900-76466 GCA_001685075.1 Bramus lutescens | reverse complement strand
AGAGAGAGAGAGAGAGAGAGAGAAAGAGGAGGAGGAGGAGAGAAAAAAGAAGAGATAATGCAAGCCAAACCCCTGGTTCAATCCCAGCACCCCTTCTCAAAGCTACATTCTTCTCACACTCAAAGATAGGGAAAAAAGCAAAACTATATGCTACTATCTATTACAAAGGCAGAAAAAAGTTAAGCAAATATTAATAAATCAAATTAGATAAACTGAAAAAGATAATACATGTTGACTAGATGGGCTTGCTCCAGGAATGCATGGCTATTTAACATTCAAGAATTCAACTAAGAAAATGTGCCACATTAAGAGATTAATAGAAAAACACATACCAAACACATTTAGGAGAAAAAGTCTCCACCAACTGGAACAGATGGAGACTTCTAACCAAAGCAGTCTAGGCCCTCCCATATCAATTATTAATCAAGAAAATGCCTTACAGATGTGCCCGTGGGCCAACCTGAAGAAGACAATTTCTCAACTGTAACTCTAGTTTGGTTAAGCCGACAAAAAAACTAATCAACACAGTATGTACAAACATAAATGACAAATATATCCACAAGGATATACAAATTAAAATCAGAAGGAGGTATGACTATATAGGAACCGGATTGGATAAATTAAAACCTTTGGTTGCTGATACCAAGTGTGAGCAAGGATACTGGCTTGTAGAAAGTGTACAGCTCCCTTTGAAAACCAGCCCATAAGATATCACAAACACAGGCCTATTAAATTACCAGGCCATTATACTTCTAAGTATACACAAAAGGCAACATACATTTAGATGTTGTAATTGAGATTGTACGGGGAGGTTGACAACTTTGCTCACAACCACCAAAATTGCCAACAATTCTATTGTACATTAACAAAAAAGAAATCAAAGCATATCTAATACAACAGACTAATTCAGCAATGTAAAGAACTACAGAAATACAATGATATGAATTTAAAAAACACTTATGAGAAAAAACAAAACCAAAACACTACATAGGAGATTACCTCATTTATCTTTCTGAACACCCAGGAAAGTTAAGCTACAGTGAAAGAATGCAGAGTAGCTGTTGTCTGGGGCCGGAAGTGGGGGAAGAAACTGCAGAAGTGCAAAAAAAATATCTAAGGTGACAAAAATGATTTATATCTTGAATGAGAGGAGTTATATAATTGTATGTAACTGTTGAAACTTACCAAACTCATAAACTTAAAAGTGACGGAGTTTATTACAGGTTATAGTACCTCAAATCCGTCTTTAAAAAAATATTTAGGGGCTAAGAAGATGGCTCTGTGGTTAACAGCACTTGTTGCTCTTCCAACAGAATCTAGGTTCAATTCCTAGCTCCCACAGGCAGCTCAAATCCACAGATAATTCCAGTTCTGGGGATCTCGGTTCTCTTCTGGCTTCCAAGCACACTGCATGCACATCCATACAATCAAGCATACACACAGAATAAACAAATCTTAAAAAAAACAGCATCTTGTAAAATAGCTCGAGAGAGAAAAATATATATACTGCATTCCACATTTACGTCTAAAGTTGCCAGAAGGTAATATTAAACTCACTGTCTTTTAAAAATATTCACTTGTCATTTAATGTGTGTACATACATGTACATACATGACAGCAGCCTATATTATTGTATGCTGTTATCCCACCAAAGAAATCCTTTTCTTTTTTGATGCTTTGGCACTTCAAATAATCTCACATTTTGCACTTCAAACAATCTCACTATTGTGTAAAATCTCACAAATTTACAAATAATATCTTCTATCTGAGATGAAATTTTAATCTTTTATTCCTAGGTTAATTATTCCTAGTATATTGGTAACACTGAAAAGTAAAAATGCAGAACTGAGATAGGATCTATAGTTTATAACTACTATATTAAATATATTTTTTCAAAAGAAATAATTTGGAAAGCTCTTTCCTGATTTTAAATAGGGTGGTGACCTTGTGGGTTTACTTCACTCTTAAGATAATTCTTCCCGGGTCCTCCAAACTAAGAGACCTTTACATGGTTTTCTAACCTTGTTTAGTTTTGCTAACAAGAGAACCAAGAGGTATGAAGTTTTTCTGAAAGAAACAACTACCCTCCACGGTCAGGTTCCAATGTACATCCCTACAAAACCCTGAAATACAAGATTACTTCTTCCGTCCTCCTAGAAATTGTTAGAACATAGGAACCTTATCTTATTAGAGTTTGAGGAAACTAAGTTGCGTGCGCGCACACACACACACGCACGCACACACACGCACACACACACACACACACACACACTTTTCTTTCTGGATTTTCCATCTGAGCATCAGCCTTCACTCTTCCAATTACTCATGCTAGCTGTCACTCTGCACTTGCCTTATGTTTAACAGGATACCAAGTGTCACTCAATGTGCATTTCCTGTGACCCCCCAACTTCATCTCGAACTCATCTAATATCTTAAAATAACTTTAAAGTTTTTTATATTTATTTTATTTGTGCATGTGTGTACTTGCAAGTCAGAGGGTAGCTTCTGGGAGCGGGTTCCATGGAGGAAACTCAGGTTGTAGGCTCCGCAGCAAAAACCTTTACCTGCTAAGCGATTTTATCAGCACCTTTTGAGCTCTCCAAGACAGATGTGATTATCTCACCTGGCTACACAAACATCTGAGCAAAATCTCTACTCCTGGAAGGATCAAGTGTGAATGTTTTTGTGGTTGAGGAAAGACAGCAGGCTTGGAGTTGAGACAGACATAAGTTTGATCTCTGACTTTCAGCAAATTATTCTCTTCTGAAGTTTCAGTTCCCTCCTTTAACATACGAAGATCACCTATATTGCTCTAACTCAATACATCTATGGGTCTGTGGTGGCTTGAACAAGAATGGCTCCCATAGACTCATATTTGAATACTTGGTCCCACATTGGTGGAACTGTTTGTAAAGGATTAGGAGGTCTGGCCATGTTGAAAAATATGTGCCACTTGGGATGGGCTTTCAGGTTTCAAAAACCCATGCCATTCCCAACTAGCCCTCTATGCTTCGTGGTTGTGGATCATGATGTGAAATCTCAGTCCGATGCGGCATTGCCATGCCTGCTTGCCTGTTCCTACGGCTCCCATCATTATTGTCATAAAATCTAACCCCCTGGAACCATGAGCCACAAATTAAGTTCTTTATTTTATATTTTATAAAGTTCTGGTGTCTTTGCACAGCAAGAGAAAAAAACAAGACACGGTTCACAGCAAAGGACCACCAATATCACCGTAACAGAAATGCACAGCTACACAAATGTACCAAATCAAAATATCACTCCTCAGTAGAATTCCCACATGAACCTCATGTACATTAAAGTTTCTGATGTACCACAGACTACTGTGTGGATTAAATTCATATAACCCTCTTGGCACCAAGCAGGCTCTTACTAAATTGTTTGCACCTGTATTTCTTTTATTTTTAATCATGTGTCTGTGTGGTGTACGCCACGTGTGTGTGGGTGCCCATGGAAACGGGCATCAGATTCCCCAGAGCTGGAGTTAAAGGTGGCTGTACTCTACCTGATATGAGTGCTGGGAATCAAACTTGGGTCCTTTGGAAGAACAATATACTCTCACAACTGCTAAGGCATCTACCTAGCTAACACTAACCATCTTCCTGTCCTCTATTCTTCCTTATCCCAATCCATTTGTCTGGAATACCTTTCTCAACTCCTCACTCTTTGTTACTTGATTTCCAAGCTTAATACTATTTTCTGTCTGGCTTCAGCTTTCTGCATTGTTCATCAGCCTACAAAGACACTTTTTACTTCAGCATTCCATGCTCCTTCTCATGTGTCATACTAGTCAAGGTGTCTCCCTCACGATACTACATGCTTTAAGAACAGGGACAATGTCTGGTCCAACTAATTCCTAAAATTTAACTAGTGGTCTGGTTTCAGATGGTTCTACATAAGTATGCTTATCAAGAGCAGAAACTAGAAGAGTAAGGATGCCCATTAGATCAAACCACCCAAATAGTTTTAGGTGAAAAGACCCAGTGCCAGTCGCCTTTCTAGAGTTTCAAATGTCAGCTAGTATGGAGAACAAATGGAACCATTTACTTCAGTTTGTTACACAGGCATCTGTGCACACAAGGGCAGTTAGCTCCAAGGGAACTGGAGTCTACAGTCACTGGCTGTACAGTCTCTTTAACTGGAAGGCATTTCACAAATGAGCAATGATTGATAATGGAAAAAAAAATCAAAGCGGCTATCTAGAGCACAACGGCTAAAAATGCAAGCTCTGAATTCTTAGTATCCCAGGGAAGTAACTTATTAAGAGTTCTGTGCTTCCATTTCTTTTTTGATAACTGTGGTGACCCCATACACAGTGAAGTTGTGAAAAACTAACAAGAGTATGTATAAAGACACTATAATAGAATCTGACAAACCAACAATGGCAACTATAAGTACTATTAATGTAAGTGTCGTATTATTTAAAAAATCTAAAGCATTTATTGAAAGATAATCTGGTACCCAAATTATGAGTATTAAATATCATCTTTCCTTTTTAAAAAACCTTTATTCTTCTCTTGTATATTACAAACTGACTGCAGTTTCCCCTCCCTCCACTTCTTTCAGTTCCTCTCCCATCTCCCTCAGATCAACTCCTCCCACAAACCTTCATATCACTGCTGGACATGGCAACCCAGCAGGAGGAAAAGGGTCCCAAGAGCAGGGAAGAGAGTCAAAGACAACCCCGATTCCATTGTTTGGAGTCCCACAAGAACACCAAGCTATACAACTATAAGGAAATAAACGTTTCTTTAGAGGTTCGAAATAATCACTCAAGTGTCACCCAACTGATTATTTCAGAACCCGACACTGTACAGACCCAGGGAACCAGATGGGTGGCTAGAGAGCAGGTCCTCTAAGACAAGACAGACACAGCCTTTTAGAATCTAACACGAGACAGCAATCGATGAAGAAAACCCCAGAATCTAAACTCAAGACTCAGTTCTCATTTCTTGTCTCCTGCAGAGAAGACCCAGACCTCACAGCTATAATCAGAGACTGGAAACCACCCCAACTCAGGGATTTGACTGATCTGATTCAAACTTATTCAAACAAGTAAAATCACTCGTCCAAAGTTTTCCTGTAGATAAGTAATAGAGCTGATTCTACAACACTTCTATATAAAATCAGTATGCCTTTGTATAAATATGGAGTAAATGAGTTCACCCAAGCATATAAGTGACCAGAAATAAATCAAGTTAACTAGCTCACTTAACCATTATACAATGTATCCATATTTTAATACGCTGTATATGATAAAGATATATGCATACATATATTTTTATCAACTAAAAAACAAATGGTGAAAATTCTAAAATGCTGATAAAGGAATAACAGATTTCACCAAAACAGTGGTTATGAATTCTTATGCTCTCAAAAGTTTAAACATTACCTTTAACTTTAAAAAGTTACAGAGTAGTTGAAAAAGTATTTGTAAAAAACTTATGTAGTATGTAAGGGAAATATAAGTGAAGCTATTAAAAAGTAGTTCTGGGCAAGGTGGTCTAAATCTGTTGTCTCAGCTAAGGAGGACAGAGGCAGGAGAACCCAAGAGTCCAGAGACAAGCCTGGGCAACAGGAATACCCCCTCTTCCAAGCTAAAAACTTCACGGTAAGTAAATACCCAAGGAAACAAATTGACAACTCTGCAGGTCTAAAGTCACTCTTACTTTAGGCTATATTTACACCAGGAAGTCACTGTTAAAACACAAGCCCATAGATCATTATCACTAACTATAACATTTTTGGATTGCCAACTACTCGTAAATTAGAAGCTAGTGACAAACCATATAAAACATACAAAGTCAAATAAAAGATGACGAGCTGAAACCCAAAGTTATCAGTCTCACTGAGAGACTGTATGTCTCCCTGTGCACACACTTGGTGTATGTGTGTGCCTGTGTGTTTACATAGGCCAGGGGTTGGCTTTGCATGTCTTCTTCATTTGCTCTTCGCCTTACAGATTGAGACAGGGTCTCTCATTGAACCTGGAGCTCACTGATTTCACTGTCATGGCTGGTCTGTCTCCACCTCTCTAGTGCTGGGATTACAGGTACACACTGCTAAGTCTAGCTTTTATAGTGGGTATGAGAATCTGAAATTAGGTTCTCAAACTTGAGAAAAATCCTTTACACACAGAGTCTCTCCAAGTTTGTTTGAAGTGCTTGTCCATTAAAAATAAAACAAAATCAACTAATATAACCCATATAAATAATTTATAAGTAGAAAACAATAATCCACTGAGCCAAGCTCCATTAAAAAATGGCACAGGATAGGGCAAGGGGGACTAATATGATAAACAATAATCTTGAATAATCTGTCATATATATCCAAAATTGATTTACCTGTTCAAGAGGTAAATCAAAAAATCAAAAAGTATGCCTTTTCTGTATGAAATGGTAGTCTAGGTAGATTTTGAATTTCCTCTATGAGAAATTATTAGCATCCAAAGAAAAGGCAAGGGTATAAAAGAGGGTGAAACACGGGACGCCTGGAAAGCCCAAGGTGCAGATGGACACTGGGTTCAGTTCTGGTGCCCACCTCTCTAGTAAGGACCTCAATGTCTTACCTCCTGACCTTTTTCTCTGCAATCGAATGAGATGTCACATGACCCCTTGACTATAAAATGACACTATTCTGGGGTAAGTGATATTTTTAGATTGGGATGTAGGTTCCCA
This sequence comes from Bramus lutescens, assembly GCA_001685075.1. Taxonomy (NCBI): domain Eukaryota; kingdom Metazoa; phylum Chordata; class Mammalia; order Rodentia; family Cricetidae; genus Bramus; species Bramus lutescens. The sequence goes on along the minus strand of LOEQ01003254.1, from coordinate 69,768 downwards.
TTAACAGACTTTTCAGATTTTTGACTCACAGTCTATTAGCGCATTGCCCAAAATGTTCGTAATCAGAACATAAATTACCAATGAGTCCAAATGCGTTCATTGTTTCACACATAAATTATAGGGATGTGTGAGAGGCAACATTAATTAGAAGAAACTATTGATAAAAATAGCTTGCACAGTACCTTCTGATAAACAATGGAGCACACGAGGTCTTTGACAGCGGACAGAGACAGTTCCTGGGCTTCGATGGTGACGCTCTCTCGTGTGAGGCCGATCTGAAGTAGAAATGACACAGTGTGCACTGAGCCTCTGGAGTTTGTGAGTGACGGGGTACTGAAGCTGCCATTGGAGAGGCGAGCCGAGAGTCCTGTTTTGGGACTTGAACATGGAGAAGGAGTTGGAAGCACAGCAGAAACAGTTGCAGGTAACACAGACTTCTGGGCTGATGGAGGGGAATTGTTTGCAGACATCTGCCTTTCTTTAAGCTATAAAAATACTTGTCGACGCTTTTTAAATGGTTTTGGAGAAGTTCTCAAAATAATAGTAGTAAAGAAATGACTGTGCTTCTGGATTTAGATGGAAGCTGCTTCAGTTCCTGGGCTGAGCCACTCATGCCGCCGCTGGCAGATTCTGTCGCTGTGGGTAATGCCTCTCACCATCAGTCCCATCAAGAGTTTTGTCTTCAGACCACACCCAGATCTGTAACTCACTTCACATCACCGTTATCATCATGAGAATGAGCCGATCCTGATTATTCATGAAGTATCTTCAGTTATTTTAAATCTGTTCTTGTCTTTTCCTTTTCATTTCAGAAAATAAACTGCATACAACCGCTTTGCGTCAAGATAAAATCTTCCTGATTGAAAGAGGTGTTTCAGATAATCTCTTCAGTGATTGGTGGGACACCTCAAATGGCCACACCTTAAACCACGCCCTCATATGTATTCATTTCCATCTTGGGGAGCGAATTTCCCTTTGATGAAGTAAAAAGTTTTTAAAAATAGTACAAGCATATTTCTTTTGATGAATGGGTCCACGAAGAAAAGCTGGTGCCTTCTGAAATACTGTCAACCTACAGGAAATTTTAAAAAGGTTTTAATGCTTTATATTCATTTGCCATCAGTTTAAAATGTAAGAATTCCTATATTTTTTAGTGTTAATCTCTGGTGGTATATTTACAATTCATGAATGCATCCTAATGGGTGGTCATTTGTACTTTTGTTACCACAGTCATTTTTTACTACAGGTATAATTTCAGGGATTTCGACTTAAAATAATACTCCCATCCCTCACCACTACTAATGCCTGAGCCCTGGGGTGGGGGTTGAGAGATATATAATATATTTGTCTTCTTTTTTGGAGATAGGATTTCAATCACTATGTTGTCCAGAGCGGTCTTAAAATCCTGGGCTCTAGAGCTCCTTCTGTTCCCCCTCCCAGAACAGTTGAGACCAAAATACTACTGCATCCAGCTATAATTTATTGTATTTTAAATTTGTGAAGATCAAACACTGGTAGTCCACAACTATACAATTCAATTATGATAAGAAACTGAGAAAAACAGATGGGACGAAACAGGAAAAGTAAGCCAAACAGCAGAGACATAAAATGCTCACAATTCTAGCCATTAAAGATGCAAAATAATTTCCCAATAGAGTAAAGCTTACATAGTCTCTAGTGTTTTTATATATTAAGAGTCTAGTGAGAATACATCAGCAGGTACAAGGCCCTAGATTCGAGGCAGTTCTCGCACCACTCCAAAAGAGTCAAATTCTGGGGACTGGAGAGATGCCTCAGTGGTTAAGAGCATTGCCTGCTCTTCCAAAGGTCCTGAGTTCAATTTCCGGCAACCACATGGTGGCTCACAACCATCTGTAATGAAGTCTGGTGCCCTCTTCTGGCCAGAAGGCATACACACAGACAGAATATTGTATATATAATAAAAAATACTAAAAAAAAAGAGTCAAATTCTGTCAAAATATGACTCCTGGGCTGCTTTGCTGACAAATACCTTCCAGAAGTCTAAGGAAATAAAAAGGCAAAATGGGATACACCGGAGACAATAAAGAACAGTGACAGTTGATAAACTATGAAACACAAGAGAAAGTGGACTTATCATGGGATTTCTATCATTAGGAAAAAGAATCCCACACATAATAAACTATGCATCATGGTTTTAAAGAAAACACACCTTAGAAAATTTTAAAAAATAAAATAAATCAAAGAAAAAGGCATGACCATTTACAGTTGAATGAAATGGGTCACAAGATGTGAGTCCGTCTAAATTCTTTGTAGCCATAAACAATTCCAATGATGAAAAACTAAAGTATCCAAAGTGTGTGTAGTGACTCTATGGAGACCAATATATGGAGCTAAATTAAAGTGAATGGCAGAAGAACAAAGCCATACAGATACAGGAATATAAATGAGAAAATTCGGAATTAAATGATTCTAAAAATAACTTAAAGATAACGGGAACTGATATTGACATTTAGGCAAATGGCTGGAATTCAATCTCATATTTTATAGCATTTGATAGTAATGCTTCACTAATGTGTCTCATGATATTTTTTGAAATTACGAGGGAAACAGCAATTTTGCTGATGAGAAGGCCAGAGCACAAGGTGACAATGCAATCTGCCCAGTATCACATGGCTATGAACAAACAGAGTAGGATTAGCACTGTCTCCATAATAAGGACAGCTTCTTAAAGATAACAAGGAACTGAGAATCACTGCTCAGAGAGGATGTTGCTACGGGTGAGAGGTTACACAGAAAGAATTGCTCAACTTGTATCTTATCTTCTCCCACCAGTTCTCAAGCATAAAGCAGAGAACTGAAACTTGAACTTTGTGAATAGGAGTGAATTAAATGACTTTATTATTTTTTAACAATGCCTTTTCTTTTGAATTCCACTATATAGCCCAGGCTGGCCTCACCATGTAGCCCAGGATAGTCTCAAACTTAGAATCTTTCTATCTCCACCTCTTGAGTGCTGAGATTCTGAAACTTTATGTGAGTGCAAATCTCTGGGCCAAGACGCAGCTCATCCCATATAGCAAAAGCAGTGAGCCAGTTTAACCATGAATGTCATGCAAAAAGAGCTCAGGGTGAGAGAAGAGGCCATGGACTGGGACAGAGAGAGCTGCTTCAAGTGCTAAGCACAGAAAAGCAGGTAAGCACAAGTCAGAAATTATCAAAGAAACCTAAAATCCTTAGCCAGAGGCTGGAGAGAGGGGTTACCAGTTAAGAGCACTGGCTGCTCTTCCAGAGGACCTGGGTTCAATTCCCAGCACCTATGTGGCAGCTCACAGCTGTCTGTAATCCAACTCCAAGTGATTTGACACCCTCACACAGACAAATAGTCAGGCAAAAACACCAAGGCACATAAAATAAAAAATCATTTTTTAAAAAAAGATAAAACCTCTAGCCAGATCCGAGATTGTTATTCAAGTGATTTGTGAATAACCAGAGAACATTATAATGATTACATATCAGCCTAAATTAAGAGTAAGAAATGCCAAGTCTATCACACTAATAAAGATGACACTAGATCCTCAAAAGGAAGAGGTAAGCATTAATCTTCACTGAGCTCTTACCATCTGACAGACACTGGTCTAGACACCTCTGTTACCTCCTTAATCCTCACAACCACCTATTTTAAAATTGAGAAAGCACAAGTTCAGAAGCTAAATACTTACTCAGGACTACTACACTCTCACGGAAGTAGTATTTAAAAGTTCTCCCCATTGTCTTCATAAATATGCTGTGTGAGTTTGAGTTGGGTGTCAGTGTAGTAAGGAAATTTGCTGTACGTCAACAAAGTCTTTGGGAAATGTCCCCAAATCACTCCTAGTCCTACATTTTCATTAGATTTGAGATGGTAAAGACAAAGACATCTGCTTATATAATCCTCAAGGTTGAACAAAACTGAGTAAATAGAATAAAATTAAAGTAAAATTTAACAGAAATAAATTCAAAGTTAAATGTGCACTGTAAGGATGGAGAAATGCTGGTTTAGAAGCCATTAATGAGAGTGGGCTATGTTTCTAAGGCTTCAGATAAGCTGTTAATAGAATTAATTTTTGGCTGACCAAAAGAACTAATGCAAACCTAAATCCTCTGGGCACTGGAAAGTCATCAGCATTAATCTGCACACCTGTTAGCTTGTCATTACTATTATGTTTATTCTGTAATCCATGTTTAGAGTTAACAGGTTTTTAGGTTTGGGAAGAAAAAAATTGCATAATTCAGGTAATGGTGAAGACAATGTCATGTGATAAAAAGTGGTCCTCACATATCTGAGGAAGTGTTAAAGGAGAACAAGGAAAATGACAGCACCATTTACTGGCATGGGGCCATAGGGCCTGGCACCTGCACGTGAACCACTGACAGCACCTGGCTTGGTTTAAGTACTAGAACCATTGAGAAGTTTCATAGCAATTAGATAAGTTATCATCCCATTAAATTTACATTTTATTAGACCACTTGATATTAACTACTTGGCAGTAACAGTCTAATAACACACTTGACTAATTTATGAGACTGACATGAATTCCTAATAAACTATATATAATTTTGTATAAAGTGATTTTTTTGTAAAGTTTTGGCATGGATACAAATATAAGAACCTGTCTAAACAGCTTCTACCCACACATCCCATCTGTTTTCCCTCTTCCTGTTTTGTTTATGGAATCTTGAGTTGATCTGTAAGAAATCTAACAATTCTAATTTACATGAACTTTGGTCATGCTATTTAATTTTTTTGTATTTGTTTCAAATAGAAAATAGGGTTTGTAAATTAACAAAGAGAACATCATGTTAATTTTTAAACTGTGCATTAATTAGATGTTGTTTCTAATACCTATGAGAGCCTCTAAACCAGAAGAGTATTGTCTAGTTGTGCAGAATTTATAACTGTTTAGCTGGCATTCTTCATTCTTTTAGAGAGTGGTCACATACCTCATTCCAATGAACTTAGAAATCCTGCCATCAGTGAATGGAATCAAAAGATAGGCTATTAAAGGTATGTTGAGCTCAGTGTGCCTGATCTTTTAGGAAAGGGAAAAGAAAGACCTCAGAGGTTAGGCGACTTGGCTGAGTGATACCTCATGGGAATGTCACAAGCTGATCAACCTACCTTCCCCCTCAGTCAATTCATCACAAGACAGTGTGTTCCAACTTTAACCAAGTCTCTAATTAGAAGCTCAAAAAGGCAGGAGTTTCACTCACTGTATAACTTACAGAACACCTGGTATTTGTCAGACAGCTAGGAGAGAGGCTGAAGTCACACAGCAGTAGCAGAAAGAGACATGGCCACTGCTCTCTCTGGAACTCACAGGCATTAAACACACATTTGTATAAGTACCTAGGTAATTATAAACTATGAGATACAACAGAATCTATGCCAGGGAGACTTCATTTCAGCTGGGGTCCTAGGGAAGGTCTCTCTAAAGAAACAAGGAAACAAGAGGATTCCAGAAAACAAGACAAATCAAATACTTCAAAGGGAAGCTCTCATGATTTAAGACTGCCAGCTTTCTTTTTGCATCCAGCAAATGTTAAAGCAAAGAGGAAGGAACGCTTTTCCTTTGTATTAGCATATTTACCTGACTCCCGCCAGTAAAGAGTGGCCCAGGTTTAATTTAGCTTTGTGTGCAAGGAACGCTCATAAAGCACAAGGTTTTATCCCATATATGTATTGTTTTTAGCATGTTAAAAGCACGTGAGCATTTTCAGTGACATAACTGACTAGAACACTGAAGTCAATATTCATGTTTACCTCAACAAACATCTGACTTTGCTTAATGCTTATATATTGTTCAAAAACTCAAGTTTTTTTGTAGATTAAAAATGATCCCATTCTGGGGCAGTCTCTACATATGACTGCATATTCTGGAAACCCGTTTCCCTCTGACTAACTAACACTGTCTAAGAGCTCAGTGCTCCACCAGAGTGCTCCTGCCCCAAGTCTGCTCATCTGGGGCAGTGGCATTTGAACCTCAGGCCTTCCACTCCCAGGCAGAACACCAAAATGGCACATGAGGCAGGTTCTCTGCACAGGCACTGAGAAGATCCAGATTGGAGAACACCAGTCTGGCCATGCAATATGAAGCTATGATAAGCTTGATATATCTTCATCTTTGCAGCAATACTGCCTAAGAAATCTGATTGGCTAGTTGTCAATGTGCACGTCTCACATATGGGCCACTATAACGCAACCACTCAAGAGGAGAAAATTTCTTATCTACATTGACATTAATAATACTAAAACATCTCAAGTACCATATCCCAATTTTTCCTTTCAAAAATGACTGCTCCTAAGAGGCAAGTTCAGCTTGAATTACATAACTGGAGAGATTCACAGAAGAGATGTGATTATTAAATCCAATTATGTGCCTAATCAAATTACATAAGTAATAATTATCATATACCAAGTTCTGAACAAATTTCTTTTAAAAACTAGCAACTAACTCCACTATGGTTAATATTTTTTCTAACTTTAGAACTTTGTTGAAAACATGAGACAAGATCCCTTCTGTGAAAAATGTACTTCCATAACTATCTCCCTGCCCCCTTTTTACTGTGTAAGGGGTGTTTTCAACTCATCCAACTTTTAAATTTTCACGTATTCTAAGGTGTTTGTAGCAGTGTTTAGATGAGAAACAACGCACAAACACAAAGTAATGTCTATTTTAAACAGGTCATCCGATAAAACAGAAAGCTTATAAAATGTGCAAGATTAAAGGCTCATCACTTTAAGGGGCTGGGAAGGGTATGGGGGCGGGAGCGAGGGAGTGGGAGNGTGGGAGGGGTTTGGGGGCGGGAGCGAGGGAGTGGGAGGGGTATGGGGACGGGGTAAGTGTGATCAGAATGTATGAAACAGTCAAATACATTTAAGAAAAAAAATCCTCCTAATTTTAGCACTTCTGAAACGTGAACTGTCCGGGTTTATAAAAAGGATTCCAAACTCATGTTCTCAGGCCCATGCCATTTCTAATACAATCCTATGAAGAAAAGCCTATAGTAATTTTTCCTGTGAGACGTTTTAAAACAAAACTGTTAAAAAAAAACTTCCAGCAACTTTATGGCTGAAGTGCTGTTTCATCTCTCTCCAGAGCGTAACTTGGAGGGAGACAGTGTCCCTATATAGAGCAAATCTTACTTAGATTTGAGTCTGGGAACTTCATGGACGCCTTCTTGAAGTAAATCTGTAGGTTGGTCTGCCCTCTTGGCATTAAAAGTTAAAGAGTGGGTTGAACAAAATCAAAATTGTTAAAACTCTAACATTAAGTATAAAGTAAAAGTATTTTTTAGTGCAAATACAATATACAGATGAGGACATTTTAAAGCTTTTGTTTCATTTGTGCCTACAGGTTTTAAAGGCCCTGTCCTACAAAGTAGTACTTCGAGTTGTAACTTATCCTCTTTAATCAAAGATGACAGCGATAGTCTTATTTCCTGTGGAGACGGGCGTGGTTGAAGGGACAGTTACGTCCATGCCATCAATCTGTGTGCGGAAAAGTCTGCAGGTCGCCTGATTTATATTCGTGCTTACAGACATCACGGCCTATACTTCTGATTTCGATGTGAAATAAAACCTCCGACACGCAATCGAGTCGTGTCGTGTGTGCTTTTTTTTTTTTCTTCATTGCTTCACATTCGGGGGTGTTTCACCTTAGGGCAAAGCTCCCCAGGGGAACGAGAACGCCTTAGAGCGAGGCTGCAACTCGCAAGTCAGGAAACCGGGGTCACCATCCTCCAAACCCCGGATACTCGTCCCTTCCAGTCCCCAAGACCACGAAAAAGTGCAGCAAAGACACGGGAAGGCTCCTCGCACGGCGCCGAGGAGCGAACTAGTTTGCGGG
>LOEQ01003254.1:38300-61266 GCA_001685075.1 Bramus lutescens | reverse complement strand
CCTGCGTTCCCGGTGGCCGTTGTCACTGAGTGACACAGCCAGAGCCCTTCGCCTTCACCTGCGGCACAGTAAAACTGGAGACGCTGCTTGCACGCAAGTGCCTTGTGTTTCCTCTTGTTCATCTTTACACTTGCATGCGGCCCTCGCTACCAAAAGTTCAATCGACAGTCACGGAACCTAGGCTTCCACCTGCGTGAAAATGAATGTAGGGCAAGTGGGGGACCCAGGTGGCAGCCACATAAAGATCAGAGAGGAGAAGACCCTGTGTGTTAAATTATAAATACTTGATGTGAGAGAAACATCTGTGCAGTTGACAGTCCCTGTCACAAAAGCTACATAGTTTGCCCACGTTGACATTTTATCCCTTCAAAGTAAAATATATTGATATAGTTGGGGGGGGATAAAGTTAGCGTGTCTGGATGCAAAAAGCCGGGGCTGGACAGCTTTTGAGAACAGAGGGAGAATAAACCCAAGAGGACCGCCAATCGTGATACACAACCAGCAATATTCATGGATAGTCCTGTATTTGAAGTTTTCCCCCTGGGATAGAAATGGAGACTGAACCCACATGCTGACAACCCATGAGGTCAGCAATGAGCTAAAGCACTGGCTGTGCTACTCCCTACAACCCCATCCCTCTTAGGCAGCGAGATGCTTAAAATAAAAACGTGTATAATGCTTTTCTCTCGGGGGACAAGGGATGGGAGCACGTTTCTGACGTCGCTCTGGAACTGGAAGCCGCCAACATCCACCAGCACCTAAATCAGTCTGATTACATCGTTGTACTTAAAGCTTCTCTCAAACTCATGCAAGCGACCCTATTTAAACTCAGTGGGGCGCAAAAAAGACATGAAAGGCCCCAGTTCAGAAAGGGTTCAAATGAGGAGATGATGGGATGTGATACAATCAAAATGCTTTGTGAGTGTGTGTATGTGTGTGTGTGTGTACGCGCATGTAACTGTTTAAAGATATTCTGCTGTTCTCTTACTTTAAGATGAAAAGCAGATTCATTAAAGTGTACCTTCTTTTTAAGTGTTCCCTTGCCCATCTGTGCCCTTTTCTCTTTGCACTTCCCAACAGATGCTTTAGTCTAGCCAGGAAAAATCTTCTCCCAGCAAGATTCCCAGAATTTCATTGGAGCAGTTTGCACCCAGTTTCATCTCACTCTTGATTTCCATTTTCTGTTGTGGTCCTTAAAGAAACAGTTACTTTCCATGGGAGTAACTTTCTCCAAGAATTAAACTGCTGCTCTGTGACGACTGAAGTGTTTATATGAAAACATGTACTTTACATATAAATATTTCATTGAGCTGCAGTCTCGCCATTTTGCTTTTTAATTGCTTTCTCTAGTTAAGTCCTTCAACAGGTCATTTGAGGCTAAGACTGACTTTGTACCTGAAAGTTTATCTTTGTTGGACACAAACCACAGTTTTGGTTTTTTTTTTTTACATGTTCTCTTCCTGTCCTAAAAGATGGGGAAGAATGATTTTCAAGAGCAATGGCCCTAAGAGAACATAGACTCTGAATGTTAAAGATGTCTCAGTAATTTTTTTTTAAAAAAATGAAACCAGGAGCTTGTAATCTTCCCCTTTTTTGGCTTTAGCTGTAAATCTAAAGTGCCCCTCTTGTCATTAATGACACAATCATTTACACCTGTCACCTAATACTAGTTCAGAGGGTCAGCATGGCTGTAACTTGAAGGAGCAGAGCTCCCTGCTTTAAAATCTTAAATGCAGAAAAACACGATTTGCTGAGGACCCACTAGAGGAAGTTGTCATTAAAACAAAAGCAAAAACCACTTTACCTGGGTTTAATTTATAGACTGTGGGTTACTGAAAACTCACTTTGTGTTTGTGTCTTTTTTCCATGACCTTAGAACACAGCTGAGAAATTTGTACACCACTCAAGTGTCACCAGAGGGTTAGTAAAAGTGATTATGGGGGAAGGGTGCTGTGGACTCTTCATCAGTGGGGACAGGCTAGTTACAATCTCACAGCGTCCAGCCTGATTCTGTCAGTTACTGTAGCCACAATTTCAGTCTAGGTTACTCTAATAGACTTTTAATTGATCTCTCCTAGACTAGCTCGAGCTGTTACATTCTTGGTAACACATTCATGATGGTTCCATCTGTCATCATCTCTGGTTTTGCAAGCTGTAATTATCCTGTATTCTGATCACTCTTAATGGACAACTCTTGGGTCACTTACCACGCTTCTTTGTGTCTTTACTGTGGACCAGATCCTCCTGGGTTCTGTCTGCCCTGTCCTCTCCTGAACTTGTGGGAAAACATCTCTTATTTTTATTCATTCATTACCTAGCACAAGGCCTTGTAAATTTTTTGTTTGTTTGTTTTTGAGACGGGGTCTCTCTACGTAGCTCTGGCTGTCCTGGAATTCACTATGCATACCAGGCCCCAAACTCAGAAATCCACCTGCCTCTTTTGGTATTAGACCTGAACCATTTCCAAGGGCTTAGTAATTTTGTATTGAATTGTCAAACTTTTTTCATTGTCATGATTTGGTTAACTAATAGTCCTAAAATATCACATGATAAACTCCTCAACAGTTCCCTACTGTCCTCTAACCAGGTCCAAATTAATACAGCCCTGAATCAGATACAGTCATTCTTTATATAGAAAAAATTTTTGTTTGTCCTACATAGCCTCTTTATTTCCATTATTCATTAGCTTTATATGTGTTTTCACTTAATTTTTATATAACGTTGATAATATAATGTATATATTTAGAAGAGCATTTAGTAAAAAAGATGATCATTTGATGGGGAAGACTAAGAAATCTAATAACCAAAGAGAGATAATCACATACGTTTCACCTAGGTTCTCTATTGTTTTCTTACTGATCAATACTTAGGTAATTGGAAAAAAATTGTCCACCCCAGTGATTTCTGTTTGTCTTTATGATTTTCCCCAAGAAAAAAGAAGGTAATGTGTAAATGCTTATGAATTCCTTAAAAATGGATTTAACATCAAGTTCCCTCATACTGTAGAGTACTGAGGTTTAATTTAAGACTCTGGTTTTGAAATAGTGTCAACTAACTATAGCCCAAAAGTCAACAGAAAAGAAGAAAGGTCTTACAGACATCACCACATCTGGGTTGACAAAAACAAGGACACCTGGGCTCTCACCACATGGAAACAACTTAGAATTTGCTAATTAGAAAAAAGGAGGTGGGGCGAGACTTTGAATGGCAGTCTAAGCTCTACCATTTAGGAACTTGGTGCTCTTTAATGAAGAATTAATTTTGCCCAAAAATGAGGGGGTAATAATTTTATACATTAGGATTCTTGTGAGAACCTGAATGAAGAAAGCAGTGCACATGTGATTAGTTTGCCTTGGTATGTATCCCACAACCATGTGGCTGTCCACTGTGATTGTTGTCTCTACCCTATAAGTTGTCACGAGGATTAATTGTATTAATGCCCAGAAAGCATTTTTTATTGGCCAGCTCTCAGAAAATGTGCAATAAGTACCACTTATGATTCCAGTATTATTCATGTTAAAGAGAAGATATATGTGTGTGTGTATATATATATATACATACATGATAAAGGATATCTATCTTCCTGTATCTATGTCTCTATCTCCTCAGAGAAACAAGTTGCTGAACTAGATTCTGTGGGTGTTGATTTAAAAAGACAACAAACAGCTAGAATGGCACAGGAATCTGCCTGCAGAAGTACTTCCTTTCTGTTTCATCAAAGGAAGTTCCTATTGCTATCCTCAAGTGATCAGAACTGTTGTTTTCTATGCTACTAGATGACAGTGTTTGGGTGTACTATAAAACCACTGAGTAGATAACTAAGTAAATTCATTGTTTTTTTACTTATAGTTAGACTGCAGTGACTTGAATATTTTACTATAAATTATACCCTGACTATGAGTCCTCAAATTTAAAAACTCCCAAGTGTCTCCAAACATGCTTCTGACTACATAACTCGATGTTAAACTGTCCTGGTTCCTTGAATATTGGTGGCTGACTTAGCTGAAGACAAGTCGATCTTAATTTAGCTTATTTGGTTTTGTTCCCCTAGAGATTTTATACTCTTTGATTTATTGATTCACTGAACATTTTCAAGAACCACTTGTGCATCTCAAATATTTATGAAAGGCATTTGATTGAGAGGGAAAATAGCTCCTGTTGGAGTTCATTGGCTGGGATATGGACAAATCTTTAACACAGAGAAGAGCATCAAAAATATAAGTAGAAAGCAAAATAAGAGAATAGAAATTGGGAGAGAGGTTCATCTCATGTATTTGTAACCATGCTGATATAAGCAAAACTGTGTTGCCAGTTGCATAAAAGTAAACCATATATAATTATAGAGAGATCATAATACTGACTAATATACTAAATAATGACAGTTGCATAAGAGTAAACCATATATAATTATAGAGAGAGCATAATACAGACTAGTGTGGTAAATAATAACAGTAAGCTCTATGTTACTGCGTATGTATCCACCATACCATTTATTTGCTTACTTGCTTAGCAGTCCGTTGGTGATGAGTATTGAACCCCAAAACTCTTGAATGCTAAGTGCAAACCACTGAGCTGTATTTCTAGCACCCTCTATATTGCTTGTTATTTTAGAGTGTAATGCTTCTACTTACATTTTTTTAAAGCTTACTGTAAATGTTATTGTTTTGTTGATGGCAACCTCATGCATCTCACAGTTACAGTATCTCTTTATCTCTATTGTGTTTGATTAAATGTTCTGTTTGTTTGGTTCAACATGGCCCTAGGAGCTATATGCCACACTAAACACACCGTGTGTATAAACTTACATGTGGGGAACTGTAGAGATGGCTCAGTGGTTAAGAGCACTGGCTGCTCTTCCAGACGTCCTGGGTTCAATTCCCAGCACCCACATGGCAACTCAAACTGTCTGTATGTCCAGTTCCAGGGGATCCGACCCTCTCACATAGATACACATGCAGGCAGAGCACCAATGCACATAAAATAACAATAAATCATAAAATAAAAACTTACATGTGTACTTTGTAGTACCAACTACATTTGTGAAATCCAATGTTTGTGCAGTGATGAAATCACAAACTTCTATACTTCCTAGAATGCTTTCTTGTCTCTATGGGTCATACAACTCTACTTTCATGGTAAAGATATGCATACACTATACATTAATAATACTTTATACTAACTGTTCTATTTGATGAACACCTGTAATAACCCACAGAAATGTAATCATGCTGCTTATATGCTATTCTGTGTTTCCTTCATATCTTCAGCCTGTAAAAATCTTGAATAATAGCTTTTACTGCATCCTATATATAGCATACTCAGAATGGCATCCATTTCCTGTCTGAGACATTGCCTTATTTTCTTTTCTTAATATCACTGTGTGTGTGTGTGTGTGTGTGTGTGTGTGTGTGTGTTATATTTGCATGCTTGCATGTAGAGGCCAGAAGAGGTCAGGTGTCCTGTTACATCATTCTCTGCCTTGTTTCCTTGACACAGTCTCTTTCATTGTGCATGGAGTTACACTGATGGCCAGGCCCTCCTTTCTCCACCCTCCATTGCACTGGGCTTCTCGAAGCCATGCCTGACTGTTTATGTGGGCGTTGGGGATTGAACTTAGGGCCTCATGCTTGTGAAGCAAGGCTTCTTACTTGAGAAGTTCTCTCCAAGACGCTTAATTGATGTTATTTTTCCCTATTCTAAAAGCAATATTGAAAGGAGACCATTTCGTCTCAACATAGAATGAAGATGTCTAGTCCTGCTTGGCTGCTCCTTTTTAACTCATGAAAGTTCCTTCCACTTTTATTAATAAAATTGCTACTTTGTGGCAAGCATTGGTTTCCGCACTTCTTTATTTCTAGTACTCTGGAGGCAGAGGCAGGCCAATCTCTGTGAGTTTGAGGCCACTCTGGTCTACAGCATGAGTTACAGAACAGGTTCCAAAGCTACACTGAAAAAGCCTGTCTAGAGAAACAAAAACAAACAAACAAACAAAATACTGCTTTGTTTCCTCCTAATTTATAATACAGATTTTTATGACAAAATAAAAACATAGATTGTAAAAAATAATTAGTCAAACACTTTAGTTTCTTTCTTTCTTTCTTTCTTTCTTTCTTTCTTTCTTTCTTTTTCTGAGACAGGATATTACTATGTATCTCTGACTGTCCTAGAACTCACTATGGAACCAGGCTGGTCTGGAACTCACAGAGATCTGGTTGTCTCTGCCCCCAGTGCTGGATATTCAAATTATTTTGCTTTCTCCAGATCTCTGAGTTGAAACTGTAATGTTCTCTGCAATAGGTGTCTAACTTACTAAGTGACAACCTGAAAGATCAAGCCTTGGCAGTAACAGAAGGGGATTAGTCTTGCTAAAATTGTTCCTGAAATTTAAGCTTCTTTTTCAGTGGGGGAGCAGAAATTTAGGTATACTCTGTTTGATGATCAGCTTGTTGAAATGCTTTTTCAAACATTAAAACTGAAAATGGATTACTTCATCTAATTTATAAAATGAATAATGTAGTATAACTAAACTGTAGACTTCAACAAATTTTATGGCCACAACCTATGCTGTTTTAGAATTGCAAAAACACTCAAAATACTTTACTAATGTTTATAGCTATATAAATAAAACAAAATAGCATGAAGTTATACTAAATTTGAACCAAGTCTAGACAAAATTAAACACATAGTATACATGTGAACCTATGTGGCTTAAAGGCAGAATTTGAGTTAAGGTATTATGTTGCCACTTCCTGTTAGTATCGGTAGTAATAGCTATATATGGAATAAGGAGCGTTATTTTTAAAGTCTGTTACTATTTCTGTGGTTTGTATCATTTTTATTTATTTGTGTTGTTCTGAGTGGAACTGAGGGTTCCATGCTAAGCACTCACTGCTCAACTAGCAACACTCTTAGCACCTGTTGACTTTCTTAGCATTCTCTTCTGGGGTCCTCTGGAAAGTGATTTTAGAGTATTTCGTCCTCTTTCATTAGCAACTTCAAGACTTTTCCTGCATCTTAAATACAACTTTTAAAAATACATATTCCTTGAAGAAGGATATATGGGTACCCATGAAAGTGGGGGAATGAGTGTCTCTTGATCTTTTTGCCCCTCATCCCAGTGTGGCCACCTCGAGTAAAGCCTCCTCCTCCTTTCTTTCTTCCTCTTCTCCTTTGGCTCTTTTAATTGTTTATTGAAAATGAGAAGTCAGTCCTCACTTGGTACCCAGTGTGACCCCCCCAACTTCAAGAACTCACCATTCTTCAGCTCAAAACACTAATGCAGCACTATTTAACAATAATCTTTCTCTTTTTTAATCCCCAAGATCTCACATTAATAAATACCACAATATAAAACATATTAAAATCTCAAACACTTTAAAAGTTCAGTCTCTTTAAAAATTCAAGAATCTCCTTAAAAATCCAAAGTTTCGTTAAAACTTCAAAATCTTTTTAAAAGTTCAAAGTCTCTCAACTGTGGATTCCTGTAAAATCAAAATATTGTCTTATTCCAAGAGAGAAAAACCAGGTCACAATTATAACCTAAACAAAGCAAAACTAACTCCAACAGTATAAATAACTCCGTGTTCATTGTCTGGGTTTCACTTGCAATCTTCTGCACTCCTCCAGAGGGCTTACCACAGAACAGATGACACACTTGTCTCTTGGGTTCATGGCTTCTGCTATTCTTAGCTATAGTCCCATGGTACTGGCATCTCAAAAATCCTGAGGTTTTCTGCAGCGACTGGGCAGTACTTTCACCAGAAGCCTCTCCTGGACTATCTTCATGGTGCCATGCCTCATCTTCTTTCTATGGCACCTTCAGTGATGGAGTTCCAACTGCTACTGAGGTTGTACCTTGACCAATGGCCTCTCCTGGTCATTCATCTGTTCTCATGACCTCTTCATCCTTCAAAACTAGTGCCACCTGGGAGACTCTTACACAAGCTCAGGTTTGGCTGCCAGTAAAGATACTACCTTGGCCACCTCTGGAATCCAGTTTCTGTGTGCTGCCCTTGAAGAATTACTTCCCAGAAGATTTCCCCTCAATGGTGCTGGTCTCTCCTTACTCACTGCTAATTTCCCAACCCTACCTAACCAATATCAGTTGTCCTAGTAAAGCAAAGGTTTCACATCGGTGCTCCTAGTCTCTTAGTCACAGCCATTTCTTCAGCCCCAGCTAACCAGAACCAACTACAAATTCTTAATTTAAAATAGCAAAGGCCACGACAGAGTCTTTAACAGTCTCTCAAACTTCCTTCTAAAACTTCACAATGAGGCCTCCATTATCTGCATTCTTCTCAACTTTATTATTTTCCAGCTCCTACGGAACAGCCCACTTAGCTCTCAACACTTAATGGCTTTTTTAGCCCAAAGGTCAGAGGTCCTTCCTTTCACAGTTCTTTACAAAACAACATATTCAGGCTTTCATAGCAACCCCCCACTCCTGGTACCAGTTTCTGACTTGCTTAGGGTTACTACGGCTGTGAGGAAACATCATAATCAAAAGCAGCTTGTGGAGGAAGGGGTTTATTCCGCTCACGTTTCCATACAGTTCAACACTGAAAGCAATTAGGCAGAAACTCAAACAGGGCAGGAACCTGGAGGCAGGAGCTGATGTAGTGGCCTTGAAAAAGTGCTACTTACTGGCTTCCTCCTCATGACTTGCTCAGCCTTCTTTCTTATGGAGCCTAGGACCTCCATCCCAGTAGGCTGGGCCCTCCAACCTTAATCACTAATGAAGAAAAGGCCCTACACAGGTTTGCTTACAGCCTGGGTCAGTTTCTCAACTGTGGTTCCCTCCTCTCAGATGACTTCAACTTGTGTCGAGTTGACACAAAACTAGCCAGCACAATAACAAAATGATGACCACGAAGGAGCAAAGACACATTTGTGGGTGTGGGGGCTTGTACCACTCACAGTGAGCAGACCATTGGTGGAGTAGAAAAGATGGAAGTTCTCAGGAGCTGCTGAGGTCATTTGAGTTCAAGGATATTTTTCTGTCTTTCTACTTCAACTCAGCTGCTCTTATCTCTCCTTGAGAAGCAGAGAAATGAGTTTGGACTTCGTTTTGGATTTTTCAAGAAGCTCTGTCCCTCGAAGTATAGCGTCTGAGAAAGGAGCCTAAATAGCATTTCTGAGATGCTAGGACATTACCCACAGGACAAACAGAATGTAGTTCAACTATGTTTGACCCAAGAGCTGCTTCTATAAAGTTACTTAAATTAAGACCAAATGGCATATTGGCACTAACTTCTTGACATCTGCCACTTACTCCCCCCCACCACAATGTGGGATCAAATCAAATCAACCAGGACAAATCTTTTCCTGGACTCATAGGACAGTGGAGAACAAACCAGCAGATGGCCAATCCGCAGAGTAGACCAGAGGATATTGTTCAGAGACATAGGAGAAGTTCTCAGAGCAGAAAGTCATGCTTACCATGGAAGTGCTTGCCTGAAATCTATGCAACTGGGAAACGGAAACAGAGGGATTTTAAATTTGAGGCCAATCTAGGCGTCATAGTGAGATCCCATATCAAACCAATGAGACAGAATTGTATGTGCTAGTTTTTCCAAAAGTAACGAAGAGCCAAGAACTGTTGAAAAATGGTTCTTATGCACGGCTATCTGGCACTACTAAAGGTGTTACATTGGTCCATCCTTGCATTCTATTTATTGTGTTTGTTTCAGACATAGACATCTTTCACATCAACATTAAGTTGCTAAAACAGAAAGCAGGGCATTACAACTTCCCTGGCAGAAATGAAGATATTCTGAAGAGAGTCTCTCAAGGTATCAGATTATTGAAACAATGGATCCCAAAGAAACGGAAATTTCCCTGGAAATCTTATAATGGGAGAAGGTAAAGGCACCAGCCAGAGGGTATCTTGCCTCCTGGAAAGAGATTCCACATAGTTCTAACAACTTGTCACGTTATATTATTTGATGAGAACGAAGCCCAGACAAGGATGGGTCACTGGTGAAGCAAGAACATACATCGACCAGGACTGCATAGATGCACACATCCTTGGCCTTCTGTTAAACTCACTTGGTGGCCCTTGAAGGAACTGTGTCTGTTGGGGAATGGTGGGGTAGAAGGAGTCATTAGACTTCTTCCCAAGGTATCCATATGGAATAAGCCTTTTTCTGTTTTCCTACATATAACGTGAAAATTCCTCATGGAAAGATTGTTCTTCTTTGAAAAGTTAGAAAGGGAAAATTAATAGTCACAGTTAACATTATTCCAACAGTATACGATTGAGAGAAAGATAAATTTTTTTGATGAAGACTGATTATATTCTTTGTAGCCTGATCAGTAAAAAAAAAAAACTTACAATTTCATGGTGTTACAGCACAGATAAATAGAATATAATTCCTTAGAAAATTCACAAACAGTTCCAAAGCATAAGAGAACCAAGTGCCTTGGCCCTGACTTTAGATTAAATTATATTTTGGTATGAATTAAATAGCATGTTTTTTGCCCCTCTTATAACTGATATTATATTTGATCAAAAGAATGGAAACAATATAAAAGCAAAGATTCTGCTTAAAACATGGAAATGCAATCATTTCAAATATGTCTGGCAGTCAAAAGCTTAGTTTAACAAATTGAAGATTGTATTTTAATGACTACTTAAATTTTCACATTTGAAACGGTAACTGCCTGTAGGATGGCTTTGTTTGGGATGTAATTCGTTCCCACGAGGATTCATGTGTTGAAGACCATGTCAGCGTGCCAACGGAAGATGAGGTGGATGTCTAAGAAATAGGACAAGTCCAAGGTGATTAAGGTGAGTGGGGTGGTAGCCTGGGCAGGAATTGCTGTAGTCTTGGTTGATTTCTGTGTATGTGTGTGTGTGTGTGTGTGTGATACTGATGCTGGAGACAAAACACAAGGCCTTGCACATGTAAAGCAAGTTCTCTTCCATGAGCTACGCTACCAGACCCCAGTATCATTATTATGGGATCATGATGAGTTCTCAAGAGAGAGAGAATTGTAATAATTGGTATGCAAGGGTAAGATCAAGCTCTTACCATGCTCTAGACTTCTATTTTGATGTGTGATCTCTTCCTAAGGTGGGTGGGCTCCTGCCATGATGTCATTTGTCATGATGTGATGTGGTCAAGATTCCCTCACTAAAGCTAACACAAAAATTGCTTGGACTTCAGCCTTCAAAACTGTAAGAAACTTCTCTTTCTTATGAATTACATAAGGGAAAGAGCTTTGTCACAATAGAAAATAGCCTAAAACAAGGATAGACTGAAGTAGATTAATTTGCTTCATATGGCCTTTAACAGATGACTGCTTTGTGCTTTAATATTCTTGCTATTCACAATGAAGGTGATGATATTACCAATATAGTGGCTTTCAGAATTAGAGGATCTTTAAACATATACTGTTGTTGACACACCTAATATCCCTGGCCATATTTTCAATTTATATCATAAAACTGAATGGGAGCAAGTTTGTTTTACAGATCTGGACAGCCTGGAATTTTTTAGGTAGCCCAAGTTGGCCTTGAACTTGCAGGATCCTCCCACCTATGCGATTACAGATGCGAACTACCATTCCCGGGTAGAAGTAGGTTTTTAAAATAGAACTTCCATGTCCTCCATGTATTATCTTTAACATGTAGTAGAAATTGGTTCTTTGCCATTCTGTCTATCCTGCAGGATGCCAAAAAATATAACATAATTTTTTAAATTACAAGTCAACATATGTGTATTTGTGAGTATATATATATATATATAAACATTTATGATGGATTCTTCCCATAAAACCTCTTGATGATAACTTCACTTGATAATCTTGACAGTGTGCATCTCAGAGCTGTCTATTCTGTGAGAATAGATTTGAGTCTCTTTAGTTCTTTATCTTTGATTCTCTCTACTCTTGTTTCTTTGAGTGTATAAAAGTTCCTTGTTAGAGATTCATTTCTTTGAGTCTTGGACATTTTTAGTTTTCAGAGCCCTCAGAGAAAATATAATTTTTTTTTAAAAAAACAACAGTTATAAAAGGATGCAGGGAAGTTTGTTGGAAATACAAGGTTAGTGTCTGTGGAAGTTTTTGGAAATTCAAGATTAATACCTGCATGCTGCATGCTGGTACATGCCTTTAATCTCAGAAATCAGGAAGCAGAGACTGGTGGATATCTGTGTTTGAGGCCAGCCTAGCCTGTACTCAAGTTCCAGGTCAGTTAGCTAGGAGTGCAGGGTGAGACGGTCCCAAAACAGAAACAAAAGAATGGCAGGTTCTGGAGTTTGACTCTCCCCTTCTTTGAGAGAAAACTGGATGTTGTTCTAAGGGTTTGGGAAGAGAGGACACCAGAAAAGCAGGGAAGAGCCTGTTTTCCTGACTTTAGTTTCCATCTTGACCTGATCTCTGATCTTGTGAGTGGCGTTGGAAAGATTCACTTAAAACCTGGATTCCTTAGATTTCTGAGGAACAGCAAAAGATTGACTGGACTTCAGGAGGAAATATTTGAATTTCCCTTTCATTACTGAAAACCATGGTTGACAGATTTGGGCAGAGATATGATGTGGGCTCCTTTGACTCTTCCTGGCTATTAAAGGAACAAAGGGAGGCATGCTTGAGATTTGAGCAGGGTCACCAAAAGGTAGGGCAATGGAGAGGCTAAGTGTCCCAGGAATTTCAAATCAAAATTGTTAATTTCATAATTTGTCTATGAATGGTCCATTCCCAATCTTTTTACTTTCACCCTCAGGGCCTTACTAAAGAACTACTATACATTCTAGTGTTAATATTAATGTGATAGGGTTTTTGCTAATGTGTTTCTCAAATCACGTGGCTCAATGCCACTGCTTCTTAGTCTTGGCTGCAGGTTAGAATCACCAGGGGAACTTTTAGACCAGCCTATGCCAAGACCACACACTAGAAACAACTCTAATGTGTATGTACAGTTAGAACTCTTGGCCTAATATATACTCTCTCCAAAGTAAAATAGCTTTGAGAACAATGGTTCTTAAACATTTTTGTCTCAAGAGCCCTAACATTAATAACAATTAAGGAGGACCACAAGTAGCTTCTATTTATATGTATGATGTCTGTCAATAGTTGTATCAAAAAGTACAAGTACTTTATAAATATTTAATTATGGACTTATTAAAAGTAATGAAGGCATTACACATTACATAGCACACACACATATGTAAAAAACAAACCTCTACATTTTACAAAACAAAAGATTTTTGTAAGAGCACTGGCATTGTTGAATCTGATTTTAAAAAATTCTTTAATGTCCAGCTTCTTAGAAGACAACTAGATTCTGGTATTTACATTCAACCTGTCATTGCTTGAAGTATGTAAAGAAAACTTGGCTCCACATACATGTATAGAAAGAAGAGGGGAGAATTTTAATATATTTTTCAGATAACTATTGAAAACTTTCATTATTCAACTGAATTATGACAAACATGGCCCAAGAGTCAGTTGCCATTTAGAATCTCAAATCAAATGGGAAAACTTTCTTACTCTGTTAGAGGTAAAACCTCCTGGCCTCATTTACTTTGAGTGCATCTTTTCTTCATGATTTTATAACTTGTTGATTGGGAATCTGTTCAATATTGATTCTCTGAATTATACAAACATTCCAAATGTTGAACATTTTATATTATAAGTACACTTTAAAAAATCACTGATTTCATCAGGAAAAATTGCTAGTCAAAAGAAAATTATTAAGGTTATGGTGGTAGAAACAGAAGAAAAACTCTCCAAACCACATTTTTGCTTGAAAAATCCAATGTTATCATTGACAACAAAGACTGTCAGCCATTGTCCTTAAGGGTAGGGGTGTCATTTATTAATTTTAAAACAAGTGCCTGCCAAATGCACAAATGTGAACACTCTTAATTTATCAGCCATGTGCTTTCAATTAGAAAGTGGTATTTCATTAAAAAAAATAAACCAAATAGTTCACAATGCCATTTCAAACTCTGGCATGACTGACTGCTTTCTCCTGAGATAACAATTGCCCTGCCGTGTGTACCAGAAATGCTTTGCTGTACTTCCCGTTTGTCAGGCAGCATCTAAGAAGGGAGCACACTGATGCTTCCAGTCAGGCTGTGACTGCATTTAGCATCTCACCTGGAAAAATTCTGCCAAGAAATGATGCTTACATACCAGAAGACAAGCATAGGGAAGTGCTAGGGAAAACCGGATGAAGTGGGATGAGCCTGGTGCTTTCCTGTTCCAGGAGACAGTGCAGTTGGGGTCCTAAACAGAGCCAAATGGTCCCCACAAAATGGAAAGACAGAGATGAGCACATGGGAAAGTGGTTAGAGCTGCAGGAGGAAGTTTGGGACAAGAGAGAGCCTCATGGAAGCCAGCAAAGAGGATTTTTTTCCTGCAAGGGTTCAGCTGAATGGTGACTAACAGTACATACCAAGACACTGCCCAAAGCAGGAGAAAGAATTACGAAGTGGAGCAGGAGGAACAAGTCCTGAGATACTGATAGAGTCAGAAATGTTCCTGCTGCTCAGTGAGAAAACCTCAGTGGGGAAACAAAGGACGAGTTGGAATGTTGAAGATTCCTAGCAGTGGATCAAATTGGCCCTAGGTTGCTGCCTGCACTCCTATTGGCTAGCAAAAGTTAAAAACAGTTCTCCAAGGGACCGAAATGTTTCCATCCTAATCAACCATGTTCCACCACAAGGATGAGGACTACTCAAAGAAGTACAAAATCAATTTCCAGCGATAAAAAATAAATTTTACTATATCTATTATCTATTAAAATTACTAGATATGTAAAGGAATAGGCATATTCAATCCATAATAAGGAGAAAAAACTATCAACAGAAAAAGATGCTAATGATCAGATGAGCATAAACAGTTCTTATAACTTCTTATAACTAGATTCCATCTACCCAAGAAGGCAGAAGGAAATGTGTGAACGTAAGAGGAAAGACATGATGGTATAAAGGGGCTCTGAACCAATCATGTAAAGGAATGTCTGAGATTAAAAAAAAACATTAATGAGACTAAGAGCAGATTAAATGCTGCAAAAGAAAAGAGTGGTGAACTTGAAGAAAAATTAAATAAAAGTGAAAGAGAGAAAAACCAATAACAACAGCAACAAATAGCAAATAACACCCAACAACCCATTAGAAAACTTTAAACAGATGACTATATGTGCAGGTGGAGATCCCAAAGTGTGTAATATTTACAGGAACAGTAAGAGACCAGACATATTTGAAGAGGCTATAGCTGAAAACTTCCAAACTTTATGAAAACTTAAAACCCCTTGACCAAAGAAACCCAGTATATCCGAAGCACAAGAGCATAAAGAAAATTCTACTAATGAATTACACAACTACATATAAAGCTCGTGATTAAGAAGAAGATCGTGGGGCTGGAGAGATGTCTCAGTGGTTAAGAGTGCTTATTGCTTGCTCTTCCAGGGCACTGGAGTTAGGTTCCCAGCACCCACATAAGGTGCTATGGTACCTCCAGCTCCAGTGGGATCTAACACCCTCTTCTGACTTCCTTGGGCACCTGTGTGCTCCTGTACACACATGCAAGCAGACACACAAACATACACATACATAATTTAAAAGTATCTGTTTAAAAAAGAGAGTATTATAAGCTGGGAATGGTGGTCCCTATCTGCCCTTTAATTCCAGAACTCAGGAGGCCGATACAGTTTCCAGGAATTCAAGGCCAACCTGGTTTACAGAGAATTCCAGGGTTCCAGGACAACCAGATCTACGTAGCAAGACCTTGTCCCAACAATAATATAAATAAAATAAAAGAATCACCACTACCAGTAGCAGCAGCATCAACATTATAAAAAAAAGAAAACCAGAAAAGCAGAATGTTTTTTTAAAAAAACATTATATACAGAAGCAAAAAGATAAGGATGATAGCAGTCTTCTCAGAAGTAACACTATCAAGATAACATATTTAACGCACTGAAGAATATCTGTCAACCATAGATCTTATACTCAGAGAAAATAACTAAAAATAAAAGATGATAAAAAAGACCTTTGCAGCATACCGAGACAGAGAAAACCAGTCTCTACCATACCTAAAACACACAGAATAGTAAAGATATATTTCAGGTGTAAAGAAAACTGTACCAGATGACCCTATGTTTCTACACAAAGAAAAAAAAAAGAAAACCTGAAATTGTTCATATGTTTATAAGAGACTTAGACTTACTCATTTTAACCCTTTCTTTAAAAGTCACTGCTTAGTGAAAAGACAGTCCACTGTGGGTTACCTAACATGACTAAAATAATACAAAGACCTAAGGAAGGAAAAATAGTAGTCTGTGGTGGTCCACACATGACCCTGCAAGTGATTCTTTAAGATTTTGATACAGTAAAAATGTATACTATAAATCTCAAGACAAACACACATATACAAATTTCAACCAAAAAATCCCAACAACCCCAAAACACAAACAAAAAACCCTGAGTTGTAGCTAGGTAAGAGTTGTAGCTAGGTAAGTGAAAACACAAGGAATTAAAACAAGGTATTCTTTAAAAGTCAGTAAATCATGGTAACTATAAAAGTGATAAACATGAACAAAAACTAGATTGAACACATAAAAAGTAAGTAGTAAAGGAGTATATGTAGATATGGTTGTATCAATAACCACATTATATATAAACACCTCTTTTAAAAGACATTTATAGTCCAACTGTATAAAAGAGTAAGGCTTGCTGTCTATAGTCAGTCCATTTTTAATGTAAAAACAGGTCGGGTCAGACTGCTCGGTGGGCCAGGTGGTGGTGGTGCACACCTTTCATCCCTGCCTCAAGAGGCGGAGGCAGACAGGTATCTGTCTGTTCAAGGCCAGCCTGGTCTACAGAGTGAGTTTCAGGACAGCCAGGGCTACACAGAGAAACCCTGTCTCAAAAAGCAACAACAACAACAAAAAGAATGGTTCAGTAGATACGGGTTCTAGTAGTTGCCAAATCTGTTGACTTTAGTCTGTAGTGGAAGGAAAGAACTGACCCTAGCAGATATCCTATGACCTCCACACAAGCAACATGACGTGTCTCCCAATAAAATAAATGTAATAAAAATTTATTTTATTTAACATGTACGTCATTTTTTCCTGCATGTATGTCTGTGTGAGGGTGTTAGATCCCCTGAAATTGGGTTGCAGACAGTTACAGACAGGCCATGTGGGTGCTGGAAGTTGAATCTGGGTCCTTTGGAAGAGCAGCGCTCTTAACCCCTGAGCCATCTCTTCAGCCCTGATAAAGGGATAATTTTTAAAAGGGTATTATACTTGTATATAAACATTATATACTTACTAGACACACTTAGAAATAAATAGTATAAAAATTATAAAGCTGAAAGGAAAAAACAGACACATTTATAATCATAATTAGAAATCCAACACCATTTTTGAATAATCAGTGGAATAAATAGACAAAGGGGCAGCTATTGTATAGATATGGGCAGCACTTTTATCAGCCTCTATGACCTCCATTGCACTAATAGAGCTCTTCCAGCAATACTAAAATACACCATTCTTTTTACCCACATAAGGAACATTTACAAAGACAGCTTTAATTCTTAGATATAAAACATCCCTCAAAACTAAAAAATAAAAACTCCACCAATCTATACATTCTCTGACTATGATGGAATTAAATATGAGATCAATAAAATCCAGTAAGAAAAATCTTCAACTGTTTGAAATTTGAATAATATAATTTAAAGAATGCATGGGTAGGAGTTTGGAAAGATGCCTTGGTGGTTTTAAGAGGGCTTTCTGATTTCCCAGAGGACCAGCATTTGGTTGCCAGCACCAATGCAGGGCTGCTCACTTGTAACTCAAGCTTCAGGACGCTTGACCTCCTCTTCTGGCTTTCGTGGACACCCACATACATGTGGCATAGACACATACATGCATTGTGTAAAGAAATAAATCAAAGCAAACTGTGAAGTGTTTGAATTGGATGGAAAGAAAAGGTCACTGTAGTCACACTCATGGAATGTAATCAAGTAGCATTTAATGGGGAATTATAGTAATTAAAGGTTTCTTGTTAGAAAAGTGAATGTTCTAAGTTACTGACTTAGCTGATACTGTCCACAATAGAAATAGGAAGGGAGAACTACCAAAGCCAAAACCATAGGAAACAATAAAGATTAGAACAGAAACTAACGGAATAGAAGATAAAACAGAAGTACAAAAGAGAAAATTCATCGAAATCCATCATTTCTCTTTATGGTTAAAATTAGACTGGGCACATGGAGCATTGGAGGGAGTGAAATTGAATTTTTTTGCTTATTTATTTGAGTGTGTGTGTGTGTGTGTGTGTGCATGCGCGCATGCTTGTTTGTATGTGGAAGCTTGAAGAGGGTGTGTGCTGTCTTCCTCTATGACACTCCACTTCTCACCTGAGTAATTGTCTCTCTCTGAACAAACTCTAATAATCCTCCTGACTCCACTCCCTCAGATGTAGATTAAAATGCTTGGGGGTACCTGGTTGTTATGTGGTTGTTGGGATTCAATCTCTGGTCCTCATGATTGTAGAGCAACCACTCTTAACCACTGAGCCATCTCTTAGGCTCTATTGGTGAATCCTTAAGTAATACCAGATATTTTTCATTTATTTTTTCCTCTTATATTTTTTACTCTGTGCTCCATAGTTAAAAATATGACGACAAGTACCTCTTTTTATTTTTATTTATATATATTTAAATATTTCCATATTTTAATTTTATTTCTTTTTTAAGACAAGGTTTCATTATGCACATCATCTTTAATGCTTAAAATGTAAGGCTTACTAGCTATTTTCTATGGGAAGAGTTTGGAAATAGGGAAGGTTTCAACAAAGAGAAAAAAAGCAAATATCAAGAATTTCCAGAAGGTTCTAGAATGAAGGATAAATGGTAGAATGAGTGAGAATCAAGAGAGGCTCTCTGCTTCCCTACCCTCCATTCCAATCTTCTCGTGCAATGCCAGACTCCTCCCAGACACATGATGGTGAATGTAGGAATGAATGATTGGGTCGTACTGGGTGCCTGGTCACCAGGACTGCCTTCAGCTCTTGCAAAGTGGATGCTGTTGCCATCAGTAACCCCTACACTGACCTCAACTACATAGTCTATATGTTCTTGTAAGATTCCACCTACCGCAAGATGCATAGCTCAGTCAAGGCTGAGAACAGGAACCTTGTCATCAACAGGAAGACCATTTTCTTCTGCCAGGAGTGAGATTCCATCAGTGTCAGATAAGGGTAATGGTGTTGTCTCTATTTCCACAGAGAAGGCCAGGGCCCACTAGAATAGTGGAGCCAGAAGGGTCATCATCTATGCCCCTTCTGCTGATGGCCCCATGTTTGTGATGGATGTGAACCACAAGAGAATGCCAATTCACTCAAGAATATCAGCATTGCCTACTGCCCTGCCAACAACTTAGCACCCCATCCACCCACCAAGGTATCCATGACAATTTTGGCATCATGAAGGGACTCATGACCATAGTCCATGAGATCACTGCCATCCAGAATACTTTGGATGACCCCTCTGGGAAACTGTGGCATGATGGCTCTGGGGTTGTCCAGAAGATCATTCCTGCATCCACCGACACTGCCAAGCTGTGGGCAGTGCCATCCAAGTCTGAACAGGATACTCACTGGTATGGCCTTCCATGTTCTTATCCCTAATGTGTCCATTGTGGACATGACATGCTGTTTGGAGAAAGCTGCCAAGGATGAAGACATCAAGGTGGTGAAGCAGGCATCAGAGGGCCCACTTTTAAAGGGCATCCTGAGCAACACTGAGGGTCAGGTTGTCTCCTTTATCCACTATGACTGGGGCTGGTAAAGCCCTGTTATGACAATGAATATAGCTATAGCAACAGGTTGGTGGACCTCTTGGCCCACATGATTTCCCAGGAGTAAGAAGCCCTGAATCACCCACTCCAAGAAGAAGAAGAAGAAGAAGGGGGCTGGAGATGGCTCAGAGCTTAAGAGCACTGGCTGCTCTTCTAGAGGTCCTGAGTTGAAGTCCCAGCAACCACATGGTGGTTCACAGCCATCTGTAATGAGATCTGGTGCCCTCTTCTGGTGTTTAGGCATACATTCAGACATACATAATAAATAAATAAACCTTAAAAAAAACCAGAGGAGGCCCTCAGTTGCTGAGGAGTCCCTGTCCCAGTGAACATCTCCCCTCACTGTTTCCATCCCATATCGCCAGGAGAAAAGGGGGGGTGCTTAGGGAGCCCTACTCTCCTGAATACCATCAATAAACTTCACCGCACCTCCCCAACCCCACAAAGGAATCAAGAGAGGTGAGTGAGGAAGATAGGGATTTGTAGATTGGTGGGAGGTTATAAGAAAAGTTTTTCCATGAGTGAGAACTCACAACTTATCAAAGTCAGTCACCACATGAAATATCTAAAGTATGTACAAATTCCAACATTTGCTTCCAATGCACTTGAGTACCTTTGGTTGTGTAGACATGCACTGCTTAGATCCCCCTTCTGGAAGGGCTGCTCCAGCTGTTGGGAGTGCTGCTGGCTGCAGCTTTCTTGGCAGCAAAGCCTCTTGCAGAATTCCCTCCACAGAGGTGGGGCAATAAAGTTTGGCCTATCACAGGACAACCACTGCTGCTATTTCAGCTCTGTGGCTCCCTAATAGTGCCAGGGTCCCACTTTCATGTCAGCTTTCTCCCTTTGCCCTCTCCTGTTCCTCCCATGAAGGTTTGTCCCAAGGACACTCCCTAAACACATCCCACTTTCCAAACTACTTCAGAGTCTGCTTCCTGTGGATGCCAACCTGCAAGAACACTTTACTGAAAAGTATAACCCAAATCAGAGAACTCTAGGGAGAAGGAACCATTGCCAAGTGATGTGTTAACGTTTTAGCTTAAGTAATTGCACAGTTTTGCTTTGAGTGGCTTTTACTTAGCATGCTATTGTGGTTCACATTTTCTTTATATAGGCTTGGCGTTTGTACCTTCTCTTTCTCAAAGGAGTCATGTTGTGAAAATACAAAAAGTCAATAAGGCAAGCAAGATAGGTTCTTCATTCCTTAACCATTCAGAAAACCCAAGGTTGGCTAGTCATGGAGAGGAAGTATGCGCGGAACCGTTGATAGTGGTTTGTTCTCAATACTGAACCAAAAAAGCTTCAAAAGTGGTCTGAGTATGAGAACTGTCCCTGGATGTCCCAAGAAAACCACCTGCCATTAATTAGACCTGGATATTTAAATTGCCACTCAAACCCTAGACTGAAATATAGCTATAGCAATTTTGTAGACTAGCAAAGAGACACCTCCATTCTGTTTTCCCTTTCAGCTCCAGACAGCAGCAGGACAGTGTGTTCTCTCTTCTTAAAAACACCCTGCAGCCAAGAAAGATGTGTGTGTGTGTGTGTGTGCACGCGCGCCTGTGTGCATGTGTATGCATCTGTGTGTGTGTGTGTGTATGTGTGTTCTTCTGACAGATTTCATTACCATCAACTTTGATCCCTAGGAAATACTTCCTCGTGCCTTTGTTCTGGTTTTTCTAGGAGCTCTGTGTAGCTGGAAGCCATCTTGAGACAGGAGAAATTCTTCCCCTCACTGTGGAAGAAGAAACCACCCTCACACTTCAAGCCAGAAACTCACAGACAAAATACATTCCACTCCTCCCCACCCCCATTTAGCTTACAGACAAAATACACCCCGCCCCACCCCTACTTTTCTTTTCTGTAGTGCTGAGAATTGAAGCGTGAGTAAAAGTATTCTCCCACTAAACTACCCTGCCAGCTCTGGTTGATCCTACTGTTTGTTGTGTTGGATACTGAACACATGTGCTTCACACTGAAACCATAGTCAGCCAGGGTTTTTGTTTGTTTGTTTTTATTTTTAAGACAGGATTATTTGGATAATAGTGGCTTATGAAGCAGAAAAAAAATCACCCTCCCCAGTACCTACAGGAGATTGTTTCTATTATTACTCTATATAGCGTAACCCACAAATGTGCAATCCTTGTAACCTAATGGCATAATATTTTCATATAAAACAGAATCCTTTCATAGACTTTAAAACATCCATAACTTGCTTATAACAGTTAATGCCATGCAAATAAGTATTGTATTCTTTAAGGAATATGAGGGAGGCTGTTCACATACAGCACAGATACAAACCCCCTATTAGTTACTGGCCAGTGGTGGCGCATGCCTTTAATCCCAGCACTCAGGAGGAAGAGGCAGGCAGATCTCTGCAAGCTTGAAGCCAGCCTGGTCAACGAAGTGAGTTCCAGGACAGTCAGAGCTGTTACACAGAGAAACCTTGTCTGGGAAAACAAAATATAAAAACAAACAAAAAACCCAACCCCCCAACCCCCATTGTTTGTATTTGTGGTTAGTTGAATGCCCTATGTAGAATCCGTGGAAGTAGAGGACCACCTAAAATTTGACTTATGCCTTTTCTTTTGGAGACAGTCATTAGAAATAATTACCTTCAGAGTCACTATATCTTAAATCTCTTATATTTCAGTAATTACTTCAACCTTAACTTGTCAATTTGGGGATAAGGTGGTTTGCCTTTTAAAGGACCGTTTACTATTTGCGAGAAAAGACACACAAGATGGAAACAGTAGCTTCGAGAGGAAACACTTTTCCTAGGGGCTTCCACTCCAGGCTTTCTCCAGGGAGGTCTCAGTTTCCACAGTGTCAAATGGGGTGAGCAGATCAGATACGAGCGCCTAGAAGGAACCTGGAACGGTGCCTGGTACAGAGCATTGCACAAATACTGACTCGGTCCGGGTTTCAACCACGAAGAGGTGCCCAAACTCACTTTCAGCCCCCACGTCTGTTAAACCTGTTTCCTTTTTATTACTTCCTCTTATGGCGTTGGGGATCACAGAAAAGGTTTTTCCACGCTCTCCCTTCCTTCCTTCCTTTCATCCTCTCCAAGATAAGGAAGTGGCTTTCTTTGTTCCTTGGATTCGGAAGCTCCTGTCACCCAGGGCATCCCAGTCCCCTGGCTTGCTGGCG
>LOEQ01003254.1:26385-38255 GCA_001685075.1 Bramus lutescens | reverse complement strand
CCTGACAGCCGGGAGTGGGAGTCCTGGCACCGCTGCCTGGACGCAGGAGAAGGTGAGGGCCGTTGCAGCGTGCTGTACTTGAATGGCTCTTGGAGGGTGCCAAGACCCGGGACTGGGCCACTTTCTCCTGGACTATCGGGAGGCAGGTCAGGGATGCTGTCCCCCTGCCCAGGCGTCCAGCCCCCACCCCAGCACCTGAGAGCCAGCGCTCTCTTTCCCAAGCCTGGGCGACAGGACTAGGCTCGGGGCTGCGCTGGAGACGCCTGGGGGCTGGATGATGTCACTCGCCTCCCTTTGGCATCGCTCTAATGGGGGTGTTGATAGGCACAGGAAGTGTGTCTAGCTGGCTGTGCAAGAACAGGGGCATCGGGGCGCCACCTCCCACTCGCGACCCCGGAGACCAACGATCCCCACGCTCCCGGAGCTCCTGAGTGCCTAGACTACTATAGGGGTGTGCCCGCGAATCCCCAACTAGTACATTCAAGGATGCTCTGTGTGGGAACTGAGTTTCCTTGTGGACTCAGCGCCAACGTATTGTTAGATATTTAAATTTAAAAGAGGCGCTGGGTGTTTTCAGATACATGAATTGAGTTGTGGAAATCTCATTTAAGGGATTCAGAATAAAAATGATTTGCCAAGTCGCTCTGCATGAAGAAAATAGATTCACAATTGCTTCCTTTTCTTGCTCAACAGTTTTGAAATCACGAAATTGCTAAGGTCTGTGCCAATGTTGATGGTTTGGGAGTAAAATGGTATGCCTCTAAAGAAACTAAGGACAGCAGCCGTCTAGGGATCTGAACTTTGGACAACATTCCTAAACGACTGAAAGCTTTCAGTGTTTCAGACCGTCTGAAATGCTCATTCCCGGGTAGTCTCATGCACATATGTATGAACGGCCCACTTGAGGTGAGCTCAGTTTTAGTGAGCTTCACTTCAGGGCTCCCAACAGACTCCTATTCACCCCGGGAGGGAGCCTAGCAAGGTGAGAAAAGCTGACTCCAGTCACTAGAGGATGAGGAAAACAATTTCCTTCCGAAAAGGCCTCCAAAGCACTGCGCAAGCAGATGAGCAAATCCTCTTCTCCACTGTTTTGGAGCACCTGGGAGGTCAAGCATTGAGAGGGGATATTCAAACAAGAATATGGCATCAGGCCAAGGTGTCTTTAAGAGAGCTCTAAATGGGTGAGGCATATGGTTGGAAGGAGCCAAGCCACACCCAGGTACCTGTCTGTGGGTACCTGTAGTAGGCAGGGGTGTTTCTAGGTGGGAGAAGATTCTGTGATTCTTAAAATGTTTTACACTAGGGAGAATTTAACTCTGGAGAAATGTCTTCTGCAATGTGAATTTCTGTTTCCTTTATTTTAAGAAGCCTCTCAGGACTGTTTCCCTGGGAAAGCAAACACTCTCAAAGGGCACAGAAGTGACAGTCAGCCATGACATTTCTCAGTGAATAGCCCCTCCTGCTTCTTTTCATAAAAGTCTGCTGGGCAGCCAGCTCCACTTCGTAGCCTGGGAGGTGAATCAGTCCACACTGAGATACACACGCCTTCCTGCCTTTTACTATGCCTGGCTAGTTTAATCAGATGCGGTAGGTGTGCTCTTGATGCACAGGCCTGCCAACAGGAGAAGTGTGATAGCGAGCGAAAGCATCGGTTTTGAAATCCATTGCCTTTGTTTGGAAATAAAGGTGTGTCTCTTTTAGTGGCATCTAATGGGCAAAAGCAGATCAACCCTGCTTTATGGCTGTGTTTAGAAGCATGATTTAATGATTCGAAGCCTAGAAACATTACAGATGATTACACTCCCAGCTGGGTCAGCCAATGTATGTATATTAAAGCGTATTGACATGTAGGTACCTTAGTCAGATATATAAAACCATCTCGCTTGAATTTCACAGTACCCTGTGGAAGAGTGAGTTTATCTCCATTTAGAGACCAGGAAACAGGATTATTAAACTAATGAATTGAGGAGTTAGAATCTGGCTTAAGCTCTCTTCTCTGTTCTCTCTCTCTCTCTCTCTCTCTCTCTCTCTCTCTCTCTCCCTTCTCTCCCTCCCTCTCTCTCTCCCTCTCTCTCTCTTTTAAGGTAGACAAATATTGGCTGACCGAGGAACAGTGTGTCTAGATAGCCCAGGAGTGTGTGTGTGTTGATGTGTGGTTTGGAGGACAGAGAAAGAACTTTCTTAATCCTAACCTGAACCCTAATCCTATCTCTCTGGGCCAAGGAGACCCTAAGTGGCATTCCGAATCAGGGAGCATGTTTGGGGCATAGTTTTTTTCCCCCACCCCAGATTTTGGTTCCTTGACCTCCCTCCTCCAGTTTTAAAGTCATTGTGAGGCTGAAGGTTGGTGTATATCTAGAAGGACTGTTCCCAAATTCCACCCCTCCCCACCCCAGCCCTGGTTCTTTACTACAGACCCATTTTTTTGGTTTAATTGTTGGAAAGATAATCTCATCAAATTAATTCTCCTTTAGACGAGAGCTGCTAGCTGTTGAAAAGCTTCCTGTGTTTTAGGAGGAATGTTAGGTTCAACAAGCTAATGGGTGTAGTTTCACTTGAAGTGTCCCGGTTGTGAATGTAACACGTACTCATTCTAAAAATCTCCAAAAATACAAAAGAAAAGTATTCTAAAAGGGAAACAAACATCACTCACAATTTCATTCTTTAGACAGTTCATTTTAATCTTTTGGGTGTTTTATTGCCCCTCTATGTGTGTGCATGTGTGCATGCACACAGACACGTACACACAGATGTACATTTCTAGGGATGAGTGACAATGGTTACATTTCAGGTTATTATAAGGATAGAATGAGCATGCACAACAGAACAGTGGCTGTCTTACCTTAAAACTCAATACATTTTAAAAATAAATATACATAAGTATCTTGCTTCATATTGCATTATACATACAGTTCAATATGATTGATAGCATGCCCTGAATCTTACTGTAAGCTGATAAAATTTGCTGAAAGCATAACTTGATGATTGCAAAACCATCATCAGTTGATAATTCTTCACCTTGAACGTTGAGGTTGCTCTTGAATCTCTATCAATAAAGCGGAGATGCGATGTAGTAGGCTCTCAGAAACTGTTAACTGCTCTCTGCAACATTTCATGTGCTTTTGGACCGCACCTCATTCTTCAAGGCCTTGGGGTTTCCCTTCCCCATCTTCTCAGTTCTTACCCATTCACTTTTCCACCCCTGTGACTTGTCTGGAAGCAGGAGACTTCAAGGCAGGGACAGAGAGGCCAGTGAGGACCTGGGTGTTAGTAGATGAGAAAGACAACTCTCATCTGGGAATCTCTCTGTCTGGTGGGTAAGAGTCACGGCGTCCATTTTACACATTCGGCCGTTTTTCTTAGACATAACTACTAAACGAGCAGCTGGGATTGGTCCCTCAGTTGCTGTGTTTCCTTTCTGTTTTGATTTTAAGAAGCAAACCTGTTCCCACTGGACGAAAAAGCAGTATCTCGGTCAGTTTCCAGCTCCTTTCCCCCGCGTTCCTACTGCCTGTGGCTCCCACACATGTTCCCCAAGTGCTGGCCGAGTGGAACTTACAGGCAGCAAATGTTTAGTCTGGAAGGCTCACAAAAGATAGAAGCTTGAACTGGCTGTTTTTCTGTAAAGATCCCCCTTACGTTCAGTGTTTTGGAACTTCCATTCCCTCGGCAAGATAGGCCGCCTCTACAAATTGTGTAATGAAACTCTCTGGCCTGGGACCATGTGATTAGATGGGAGATGTTTCAGGATCTCTGGTTCACAGGTTTGTTTTAGCTGAAAGATTCTTGTCACCTAGAGCAGACTTCATTGTCCTTTCTGCCTGGATGAAAAGACAAGGCCAGGGCTGTAATAGAGCCTTGTTCCTCTCAGAATGTCGGCATCAGTAGAAATTGTTGAAGTACCTTTCAGTTGAAATAAACCACGAATAAGCTTGGGGTTTACATTTGCCATTGGGTTTAATGCAGTTTTGTTTTGTTTGTTTGTGGACAGAGTATCACTGTGCAGCTCTGTCATAGGCTGGACCTCACTGTGTTGACCAGGCTGGCTTCAAGCTTGTACTGATTCTCCCGCCCCTGGTACTCGAGTGCGGGGTCTCAGGTGTGCACCTCCACACCCAGCTTCAATATTGTGTTGGGTTCAGCCCCTGTCCTCAGAGTCTACCCGTTCTTCCCACTTTTGTCTTCTTACTCATTCTTGTTTTGAAACAAGTTTTTGTAGCTAGTGAGTTCTCAGACTAAGATTCCTTTAGTTCAGTGTTCCTCAACCTTCCCAAGGTTGCGACCTTTTAATACAGTTCCTCATGTAGTGGTGACCCCCAACCATAGAAATTATTTTTGTTATTTTAACTTCATAACTGTATTTTTGCTACTATTATGAATCATATTGTAAATATCTGTGCTTTCTGGCGATCTTAGGCAACCCCTGTGAAAGGGTCATTCGAGCCCTGAAGGTTGAGAACGTTAGTTGAAGGTGTGCTGTTCACCATGTGTGAACCTTTCCTGCCGGAGCTTTTGGTGAATCAAGGGACCTGCAAAACTGACTGTAGTTGCTTTGCTTTCAGTGTTCTTCAAGAGCTAGGAAGTTTGTTATTTCTGTGATTTTGCAGATGCGTCTGCTCCCAGAAAGAAGGGGGAAGGGTCTCTTTATTGAAAAACACTTACAAAATCAACCATCTTTGTGGGTTAGCTCAGGAGGTTGAAGAGCAAGTGAGTACTTGAAAGTCTCTGTTCAGGAGCATCCATGGGTCTGTCTACTGAACTCACTGTTGGCTACTAAGAGTTGTCATCCTGCTTTCACACACAGCATCTTTTGCAGTTCAAGGGTGTGATGCTTAAACACGGAACCTCTGATGGGGAAACTCTGTTAGCCAATCACATTGAATTTGGGGCGTGGCGACCTGGTCCCCCAAAAAGAAAACCTGGAGATCCAGGTATGCTCGCTCTCTGCGCGCGATGTTCGCTAGACCCTTTTGGACATCGAAACTTTTACCCCCGTTGCGTGAGTTTCCCCGTTTTCAATTATTAAATTATATCTGTTGTTTTGAGCTGGTCTGGTTATTTTTAGCGTACCAGTCGAATATGCCTTCAGTCCTCAGTTTGACAGGATGTAGGACCACCTGGGAGACAAATCTCCATGCCTGTCCGTCAGGGACTTCCTAGATTGGGTTAGCTGAGGTGGGAAGACATTTCCTAAGTGTGGGTGGTACCATTCCACGCACTAGAGTCCTTGAATGGACGAAAAGATAAAAACAAGCAAAGTACCCAGCACTCAGGAGGCAGAGGCAGGGGGATCTCTGTGAGTTCAAGGCCAATCTGTTCAACACACAAGTTCCAGGACAGACAGCTAGGGCTACACAGAGAAACCCTGTCTCAAACAAACAAACAAAAAAGCAAAGTAACAATGTTCACCTCTCTCTGCTTCCTGACTGTGGCTATACTGCGACCTGCTGTTTCACGGGCTCCTGGCACCATGTTTTCTTTGCATCAAGGGCCTTCAAATTGAGGAAATGGAACATTTCATTTCTTAAATTCTTTTGTTTGGTATTGTGCCACACCAATGTGAGAAGGAACCAATATAGAGATGCTGGAGGGATATTTATTTTATTCTTGTTTTTCTTAAGTCTTTTGGGATTTTTTTTAAAGCTTCTGTGAAGCTTGTAATTAAACATAACTTTGATTTCTTTTCACTGTGGACATGAATTGAAGAACTCTGGCCACAGTGATTTGGTTGGCTCTAGGGTAGATGCTCAGCAGTTAAGAGCACTGGCTGCTCTTCCAAAGGTCCAGAGTTCAATTTCCAGCACCCACATGGTAGCTCATAACCATCTGTAATGAGTGCAAAAGGGTGGAGCGTTGGAAAATGAATAGAAAAGGAGCCACTGATAAAAATAGGGGTGTGAATAAGAATGTCTAGTCATTTATTTATGTGATGTGGAGGGAATGTCAAAGGACATGGCTGGAATCAGTTCTCTCCTACAGTATAGAATTTGGGGTTTGGACTGGGGTCATGAGACTTGGCAACAGACCCCTTTAGTCACTGAGACTACTCGCTGGCCCCGGAAACAGAGTTTGACATGGAGTTCTTATTTGTTATTGTAACTGCCCCCGGGCCAATGAGCTCTGAGTTGTTGGAAACATTAAGCAGAAACTAAAATAAAGCTTCCAGACATGGAACTAGGCTATGTCTTGTCCCTTTGCAACAGGTAGACTTGGAATTAGGACATCTCCTGTCCCATTGCAACAGGCAGCCACACATGTCTTCTGGCTTTTCTACCTGTTTATGCTGGATTTAGTATTTATGAAGACAGAGATGTGATTTTTACTTTTATACTATGGAAACACATTTGCAGCCAAGACAGTTTTAGAAAAATGCTTAGTTTATCTGTCCTTTACTTGAAATTACCCAGTAACTACTGGGACCTCAATATAAACCACACCCTTGTGATTCTAGGAGGAGACAGGTCTAGTCCTCCTAGAGCTTGTAACTTATATGAAATAAAGACATTGAGCGCACCACCCGAGAAGGCCTGAGAAGTGGCCTTCAGGCTGAAGCCTGAGGAAGACAGGAGTTTTGAAGGTGAAGAGGAAGGGAAACAATGTTAAGGGCAGATTGTATTGCTGGGATGCCAAGATCCTAAATATAGAACCTCAGAGTACCTGGATGCTAGGTACTGGATGCTAAGTACTAGATGCTTGGTGCTGGATGCTGGGTACCGAGTGCTGGATAGTCAAAACAACGAATAGGAGCCGACAGCACACCATGGGGCTTGCACGGCAGTCAGAGAGGTAGACAGATTTTTCTTGGGTGGTTAAGGAACAACCATGGAGATTTTCCCTTCTTCCCCATTTCTTTGGTTCCCACTTCACATTTCAGTTGTTTTGTCTCTTAGCTTCAGCTTTCTTCTTTAAGAGCTGTTTAACATAACGGCTTAGATCCTGGAGGTAATGAGTTTAAAGGCTTCAATAACAAATTTGTTTAGGAAATATACTTGTCTGGTGTGTAGGGCTACTTAAGGGCATTTTCATCCAAGTTTAATGTGCTTTGAACACATTCTACCTCCCACACTCTGCATCCTTTCCTTCTACACCCATGTATTTTTTCCCTTTGTTCCCCAGTTTTGTTTCTACTTTTATGCCATCGTATGAATTTAGATGTATGTAAAGTCTCTAGTTGAATCTTTTAGCCCTGCGAGTGATATATGAGAGAAATATACTTTTGAACGTGTGTGTCTGTGTGTGTGATTGTGTTACCACATATGTGTGGATGTCAGAGGACCACATGCAAGAGATGGTTTTCTTCTTCCACCATGTGGTTCAGGAGAATGAGTTCAGGTTCCCGAGATGTGGCAGCAGGTGCCTTTACCCACTGAATTATCTCCCTGCCCCCCAGAAGTATACTTTAAAATTATTATTCCCAATTAAAAAACCAGAAACCTTAATGTGTTTAGGGACAGTGTCAACATTCAAGAGTAAAGTGGAAGTGCAGAGATGAGGCAGCAGAATGAGCACTGGGTTGGAAACCCACCCACTAGGATGCTTTCCGTGGATTTACCTACAGCTCTGCCTACAGTTGGTTTCTCCAAACCTAAGTGTCCACTGGTGGATATCAAGGAGGTTAGACTAGATTAGCTCCAAGTGTCTTATCCAAATCTAGCATCCTATACTTCTTTACTGGATGACAGGGAAAACAAGCACACTGACTATTTACTAGGATATATATATAATTTGTATATATATGTGTATGTGTATATACATATATATATAATACACATACATACACACTCATCTAGTTCTAATTCCCTTTGGATATAAGTATTAACTCCATTTTGCAGACTAAGGAATGGAGCTTCATTAAGGTTAAGTAACACAGCCAGAGTTACAGTTAGTGGTGGGTGCTGAGTTAAAAGAATATATCTGATCAAACAGCCTTGCTCTTTGCATAATAAACACTGGAGAGTAATATCAGACCATCTGCAAGTGTAGAGGGATATAAGCAATTGCTGTGCTGCTGGCACAGCCTGGATGCCAAGACTGGCTAGGGTGTGGTGCTGGGATTGAGACACAGATGCTTCTTTTCAGGTGGAAGAAGAGCAACCTTTATTTTGCCCCGAGCTAAAGCCTTTTATACCTCTACTGCTTCTGGAAAATCACCAGCCAGAAAGAACACAAACATCCTTGTCAATTACAGACCACAAGGACGTTCTGCTGTCTGTCAGGGGGAGTGAGGGCAGCTAGATCACAACAAGCAATGAGGCAGCCAAGGTCTCTAATTCCACAGGTTCTCACTAGCTGCACTGGTGGTCCATATGGAGTGACTTCCCTGCGTGATTATTTGGACATATCCAGCTAACACTAATCCTGGAAGGCACCGAGAGATGGCCAGAACACTCTCGATTTCTGTCTGGAATTCCAAAGGACTCAATGTCCTTATGTCACCTTCATCATTCCCGTTAGGGAAGAAGCCATTGGATCAACCATTCACTTCCCTTTGAGGAGGAGTGCCACTTTCCTCTGCGTGCCTGATAAACTCAGGACCACCAGGTCAGAGATGGCACCACACACCATGGGCTGCCCACCCATCAATCACTAATTATGAAAATTACCTACAGGCATTTTCTCACTTGAAGTTCCCATCTCTCAGGTAACTATAGCCTGTGTCAAGTGGACACAGAATTAGTGAGACAATATTTATGTGCATTTTGTCTGCATGTATGTCTGTGTATCATATATGTGCCATATGCCTGCAGACACTTGTATATCTGTGTACCATGTGCATGCCTTATGCCTACAAACACAGGAAGAGGGCATTGAATTCCCTTAGGAGTAAAGTTTTATATGGGTATGAGTGAGTCACCATATAGGTTCTGGGAATTAAAACCAGGTCCTGTGGAAGAGCAGCCAGTGGTGTTAACCACTGAACAATCTCTCTAGCCCCCAGGAATATAATTTAAAATGTTCTAGCAACTATGTTAAAAGGTAGAAGGTGAAATTAATTTTAATTGTTCTTTCACTTACAATATGTTAAAGATGTATCAATACATAACCAGAAAAATATGAATGACATAATTTTTAAAAAATCAAAATGTCTTCAAAACTGGTATGCTTGCTAGGTGTGGTAGTGCACACCTTTAATCCAAGGATTGGAGGCCAGCCTGGTCTACATAATAAGTTCCTGATCAGCCAAGGATACATAGTGAGACAATGTATCAAAACAAAAGCAAAACAAAAGAAAACAAGAAAACCCCTACCACTACCACCACCACCACCAACAACAACAACAAAACAAAGCACCACCACTGTTGTAGTAGGAACCTGCTTGTTTGTTTCTGGCTGCTCAGCCCTGAAATAACCACACAGAAACCGTATTATTCACAATACTGTTTGGCCAATAACTTAAGTATATTTCTGGCTAACTCATATCTTAAATTAACCCACCTCCAGTAATCTATGTTTACCACAAGTCTGTGGCTTACTGGGTAAAGTTCCGACGTCTGTCTCTGATGGGGCTACATGGCTTCTCCACCTCCACCTTCCTTCTCCCAGCATTCAGTTTAGTTTTCCTCACCTAGTTCTACTCTTTTGTCCTATGACAGGCCAAGACAGTTTCTTTATTCATTATTCAATAAAAGCAACACATATACAGAAGGACTTCCTACATCACGCCACCACCAAGAAAAAAAAAAAACCCAACCCCCAAACCTGGTATGTCTATTGCACTTAAAGCACATCTTAATTCACTAGCTACATTTCAAGTCTTAATAGTCATGCATGGCTAGTGGCTTCCTGTAATTGGGTAGTGTAGCTCTAGAACAAATCTTTTTAGCAGTGTTTTCTGGGGAGTGATACATTAGGAGAACTGGCTGATGCCATGGAGTTTGTATAGATGGCCTCCAACTTCTCTGACAGGCAGTTCTGAAATACCCATAATGCACTGCCTTTCATAGAAGAGCCATACTAACAAAGTGCATTTCTTTACTGTCAACAGATTTTTAAGTATAAAACTTTCTTCAGATAATAGTCTCATAATAGTTC
Organism: Bramus lutescens; assembly: GCA_001685075.1. NCBI lineage: Eukaryota > Metazoa > Chordata > Mammalia > Rodentia > Cricetidae > Bramus > Bramus lutescens. The sequence continues at coordinate 28,223 of LOEQ01003254.1, read as the reverse complement.
TTTTCTGTTTTTGTCATGTTGGTGTTTTAACATAGGGTTCCTCTGTACAGGCTAGGCTGGTCTTGAACTTGTGATCTTCATGTTTCTGACTCCTAAGTGTTGGTATTACATATAGTTGTTACTAAAAATTTTAAATTACAATTATTTATGTGTATGTGTGCATGTACATGTATACCATGATGTGTGCATGTATATGTCCCATGATGTGTGTATGTGCATGTATACCATGGTATGTGTATATGTAAACCATGGTGTGTGTGTGATTTTTATAACATGATGTGTATGTGTACATATAAATTATGATGAGTGTGTATATGTACATGTATACCATGGTGTGTGTGTGTGTATGTAAACCATGGTGTGTGTGCATGTATGTGTATAACATGATATGTATGTGTACATGTAAACCATGATGTGTGTATATGTACATGTATACCATCATGTGTGTATGTACATGTAAGCCATGGTGTGTGTTTGTGTGTATGTGCATATGTGTGAGTGTGCATGTGTATGTGCTTGTGTGTGCATGTGTGTGTGTACCATGGTGTGTGTATATGTATGACATGATGTGCATGTGTACATGTAAACCATGATGTGTGTATATGTACATGTATATCATCATGTGTGCATGTACATGTAAACCATGATGTGTATGTATATGTACATGTATACCATCATGTGTGCATGTACATGTAAACCATGATGTGTGTGCATGCACATGTGTATGCCTATCTGTGTGTGTCATATGTGCATCTGTGTGCACATGTGTGCACATGTGTGCATGTGTGTGTGCATGTGTGTGTGTGTAGCATGGTGTGTATGTGTAGATCAGAGGACACCTTGCTGGCATTGATTCTCTTCTTCCACCATGTGAGTCCCAGAGACAGAATCAGGTCTTCATGCCTGTTGGCAAGTGCTTATCCACTCACCAGTCCATAATTGTTATTTTTAAACCTTAGTTTTATAATGCAATTATCCAGAAAAACCATTTAAGTTGCACAGGTTTTAAGTGTGTGAAAAATTCTCACAATAAAAGCATACTGTCAATTTTGTTTTTAAAACAACTTGTCAAATCTGGAAGATTCAAGGAGCTAATTTTAAGTTGAGTCCTTTATTTCATATAACATAACCCTTATTCCATTGATTTTGTGTTTTTAGGGCTACAAATCACAGACATACCATGTTGTCTTATCATATGCAATTAGAGCTAAATCATTTTATTTAATTGCAGAACCACCATCAGCCAGTACATTTGAATTATTCATCTCTTCGTCAAGTTGCAGAAGGCACCAATATTTCTGAAATGTGGCAAAATGACTTGAGACCATTGCTGATAGAACGCTATCCAGGGTCACCCGGAAGCTATTCCGCCCGTCAGGTAAGAACATGGCTCACTCACCTAAAGGCTTTAAATGCTTTGCTTTACTGTGGGGGATAAGATGATGGCCAAAGTTCTGAGTTGTGTAATATCTGGATACAACATCTCATTACTCACCAGCAGAGGTAGTCAAGGAAGTTGAACATCAGAGAGTAAATGTCTCTTCTGGATTGAGCGATACCCATGCACTGAAAATGAGTTTCTGTGTGAAATCACTGTCTTGGCTATAGCAGCAACAATACAGGATACTAAATCCTCCACTCTTGGTCACTTCAATAACATTCCTAGCTTGCTAACCAACTTTTGTGGACCCTAGAGTCGAAACTTCAACAGTTTTTTATAGTGCTTGTTTAGCAGTTTCGAGGCAAAAGGGGGTCACCGAGCTGCTAGCTTTCTTTCCTCTTGTGGGAAATTTGTGTGTGTGTGTGTGTGTGTGTGTGTGTGTGTGTGTGTGTGTGTG
>LOEQ01003254.1:12065-23468 GCA_001685075.1 Bramus lutescens | reverse complement strand
TGGTTCCAGGACAGGCTCCAAAGCTACAGAGAAACCCTGTCTCAAAAAAAAAAACTACTATATATATATCTTATAGCCTGTCTATATTCTGTTAAGCCATTGGCCAAAAGCAGCTTCTTTATTCATTAACCAATAAAAGCAACACATATTCAGAAGGACTTCCCACACTACTGGAGAGCTGGCTCAGCAGTTAAGAGAGCATATTGTTCTTGCAGAGGACCAAAGTATGGTTCTTAACACCCACACTTGGTGGCTCACAAGTGCTTGTAACTCCAGCTCTAGAGAAGCTCAACACCTCTGGCCTCTCACATGCACATACTCATATACAGATACATTCATACGTGAAATAAAAAAATTTAAAAAAGGGTGTTCAAAAGTAAATAACCATCTAAAGCTCTGTCAGTCACAGGAAAAATGCGTATAGTTAAGTTCTCCAGAGATGGAAGTGTTTCGGAGAATTGTATCTGAAAACTTGCACTCATAATCTTTGATCAGTGAGCCCTGAACTGGCTATTGAAAAATTATTTCAATGTTTTTATTTAAAGATATTAAAGATATTTATAAAACACTCACACACACATATATATCTCAAAGTTTTTAAATTGGGGCAGTTCAGTGATTTCTAGTGTAGACACAGAAGTAAATTAAGTCATAAGTGTGGCAAATTCTCAGAAGGGACAATTAAGATCTGTTTTTTTTTTTTGACACAGGGTTTCTCTGTAGCTTTGAAGCCTGTCCTGAAACTAGCTCTTGTAGACCAGGCTGGCCACGAACTCACAGAGACCCACCTGCCTCTGCTTCCCGAGTGCTGGGATTAAAGGCGTGTTCCACCACTGCCCGCGAAGATCCTTTTTCTAAAAAGAGGCAAACCAAAAGTCAGGGATTCGCAGTTTTGGGAAGTCAAAACTGAACTTCAGGGAAAGGTATGTATATTGCCTGTGCACTGTCCGCAGTGGAGGGCCCTGTGTGGAGCGTCTTCAGCTTGGGTCCCCAGAGCCTGTGTGGGCTATAGCTTAGAGAACAGTTAACTGGAAGTCCGCCGAGGCAGGGTCAGAACCCTGGCAATGCTACATTTGTAGACTTAGTGCAAGTACAGGAGAATCTACTTCCTCTGAACAATCTTATTCTTCTGATGATGTCACAATTCCTCAGATATTCAAAATTAGAATTTTAGTTTAATTAAATTAGACCTAGGACCATTCACTAGTGTTAATAATCTAGAATTACTTTCCACATTGCCTCACCCAGAATCAGAATGCCAGATAACAGTCTATCCAGCCCTCTCTCTTCATCATTCCTGGAGGGCAGGTCTTTGATCCCTTTGAGTCAGGGAGACAATGATGCTTAAACCTTAGGAATATTGTGATAAAAGCAGTGGTTGGGGAAACTCCCTTCTGCCTTCTGGCAGAGACATAGAGACTAAATAAATCTGAAAGCTGAAAAACACCATGAGTATTATGAGTATTAGTATCCTAATTTCATCTTAGTTACTAAGAGAACTAAAAATATATATGTTGCATACAGAAACGTTCCTTCAGGGACAGCTATCTGGGGATCTTGCTGAGGGTTTGTGTGTGTGTGTGAGTGTGTGTGTGTGTGTGTGTGTGTTACTACTATACATATAGATGTTAGAAGTCACAGCCATCTGAGATGAGAAATGAGGTTCTGGGTGAGGTTTCACCCAGATAACCTTTGACAGATACTTTAAAATCCCAGCTCACTTCTCAGGCTACTATTGGTGTCAAGAAGCCATTTTATGGAACGGTTTGTCATCTGGACACCAGATGTTCCGGAATTGTACAAAGTCTAGGGATAACTCATTTTCATCTTTGGAAAAACTCATCTTAAATGCACAGTGATTTCTCTCTCTAGTCCAACAACTGATGTTCTAGGTCATGTGACTTTCACACATTCTCATTACACTAACCCACATTTACTGGTCCAGCCAGCTGCTACTCCGCGGAACAGAGCTCTGCGAACAGAGCATAGTATAGGAGTTGCGGGGAACAGCAAAGTAAATGCGATGTGAAAGCTGGCTGTGAAAGGCTTTAAATGCTTCTTTTGATGACTTGGGAGAGGACAGCATGTAGAGTCGTAGCGGAAAGGAAGGGGGGGGATAAATAACGCTGTTTTAAGGTAAAGACTAACTTAGCAGCTGCACAGACCAAAGGGATCCCTCTGTTTATTTGGCTTCTTCAAGATTGATGGTGAGTCTCAGAGCCTCCAGCCCTCTGTGTAAGTTCCTCTCTCCTTGGAAGCTTCCTGTTCTAGTTTTGTCCAAAGCCCTTTCTGCCTGTGTGTCGTGTTACATCAGCAGGCTGTAGGCCACACAAGACTTGGCTGAAATAGAAAATCCTGTGTTTCTTTGGAAGGAAAAAAATCCCTCCATTTGTTTCCAGTGATTGTGAGCTATTTGTTCATCAACTCAGTGTCCCTCCTTCCTAGATGTTAGCTGTGGGACAATAGCGATGAGTTCCTCCCTCACGTCTCACACCATTAGACTTTAGATTCTCAAGAAGATACTTCCAGTCTCTGGCATGCTGTTCCTTTCTCTACTTCCTGCTTCCTGTCTCAGTCACCATACTGCTCAGAAGGCCCAGAGTGGCCAGGAGGCAGTGCAGAGAAAATCAGGTCTGGACACAGCTTGGATACAGAAGAAAGACTTGGGTCAGAGTTCCTTATTGATTCTTAAGTTACGCAGAGCCTGACCGTATCCCCATCCATCTGTTGCCGTGGAAACTTTCTGTACAACCCTCAGCAGGTGGGTGCTTGTATCTTCCCCTAGTGTTCACTCCACACAAACATTTGTAGGACTTGGAGTACAAATTCTGTGTATTTGGCACATGTGCACACACATGCACACAGAGCTGCCATTTGTAATGCTTTGAGAGCTTAGGACAGAGGCTTATAGATTTGATATGCTTAACTTCTCAGACTACCTCAGATTCTTACAAATGTTAAAAGTAGTCTCTAGGAGTGCTGAGCTGGATTTGTCCCTCAACCATGATAGATTGCTAAGGGGACAAAGCAAGAGTAGAATATTATGTAAAGTGGCCACTTTTCCTATAAAAGAACACCCCTTCCCTCTTTTAAATATGTATGTGTACCAGTATGCTGGTGAAGTTTGTGCAATCTAGGAGAGGGATGTAAACAGATCAACAGCAGATTGCTAGTGTTGGTAAATATTGAAACTGAGTGGGATGGATAAGTAAACAAAAGGTTAGGAGTAAGGGAGATTGGCCTCTTCCTTTCAATTGCTGTGAACAAAAATAACAACCAGTAGTAATGTTATTTCTGCCAGTAGGCATGCAAGGCATGTATGCCCGTCATCCCAGTTTGGAATGATGAGGAAGAAGCATGAACTTCATGCTAGCCTAGGGTACTTAGTTTCATTCCAGCCTACAGGACTATAAAGTAAGACTCTGTTTCTGACAATAACCAAAGGAGGCATCACCTACCATTTTAGAGACATAGCTAACAAATCAAAACCACTGTTTCCGTCAGCACATCATAAAGCGAATTCAGAGACTTCAGGCTGAGTGGGTCGTGGAAGTCGACACCTTCTTGAGTGAGACACCCTATGGGCAACGGTCCTTCTCAAATATCATCAGCACTCTTAACCCGGAAGCTAAACGACACTTGGTCCTCGCCTGCCACTATGACTCCAAATATTTCCCTCGATGGAACAACAGAGTGTTTGTGGGAGCCACTGATTCTGCTGTGCCGTGCGCAATGATGCTGGAACTTGCTCGTGCCTTAGACAAGAAACTCCATTCCTTGAAGGTAACTGCTTTCTTTTTGTTGACTCCTAGGATGAAAAAAAAAATCAGCAGCGACTCTGTGAATCCTAGAATCTTTGGAGGAAAAGTCATTTTGAAATCAAAGCTTTGGGGTACATTTTAACATAATTTGTTAAAAAAATAAGAGATAGAAGGAGTTGTATTTAGAGGATCACATGCATGGTAATACTTCCCATATTACCATGGGCAGTAATTCACAGACAGATGACAGTGTGTCCATTAACTGACAGCTGAAATCCAATTGAGCACAACTGTTTCTTTGCAAATAATGAAGTAAAAGGAAGGACGGAGCAGGCTTAAGTATGCGGGTTATGTTTCATAGAGGACTATGCTTATTCTTCTTCATTTACACAGCCGTAAAACATCACAACCTTCTGCTGGGAGAGGGTGGCTCTGGAGTTGGGGGAGGGTGGTAGGAGATCTCCAGCATGTGAGTAATTCAGACATACCGAGATGCAAAGCCCAAGGCAGAAATGTGTTTTCGCTGTACCTGCGGATCAGGTCTTAGCTTTTCATAGCATAGCAGAGTTTTTGTTATGCCTGAAGCTCAGAATGCTTCTGGGACTCTCAGATTTTATTTCAGATTTATTTCTCTGTGTTCCTAAGGGTGTATTGGGGGAAAGTGCTAAACGAGACGTTTTATTCTGATACCTCTCATAACAGTAAACATGACGAAGTGAATACAAAAGCTTTGTTCAAGGGCGGCAAATGCTACCCTGGGCATTATGATGGTCCAGCCTTTGATACAATGAGAGTAAAGAAGTAGGTTTATCTTGTAATGGAAGTAATAGAGATATTTGGTTCTGTTTTTGCTGGATATTCAGAACTTGAAGAAAGCAAGGATTGTTTATACCCTTTCAATACCTGTTTCACATTTTATTTTGTTTTCTGAGCCTTCTATGATGCCTTTGTACTGCCCTGCCCCGCTCTGAACTGTAATTGTCCCAGCAATGGATGAGGGAACCCATAAGCAGACATGCCATTTTAAGTTTTCATGCTTACGATTCTAACAGAAAGACACGGAGTGAACAAGATGTGACTTAAAGGCATAGTTCTGCTTGGCACACAGTTCTGCTTAGCTGACCTACTTCGCCTTCTTTCCACATAGCACAACCTGCGGTTAGTATGAGAAATAGGGAGGGCCAAGGTGGGCGTTGTGGTATATTCCTGTAATCCCAGCTCTTGTGAGGCTGAGGGAAGAGGGCTGGCATCACTTGGAGGTCATCCTGGACTACATAGCAAGTTCCAGGTGAGCTAGGGCTACATAGAGAGACCCTGCCCGACAAAGGTAATAATAATTATAATAGTAGTACCAGTAATAGCAAAATGAAAAGTAGAAGGGACTGAATTGTTGAATGGGGATCCTCATGAAATTATTTCAGGCGCTGTGTGCCTTCTCTGAATTACTGTCTCTATTAGAGGTAAGGGGTGATGGGAGTAATCATTAGAATGGGCTAATTTCAAATGCAAACTGTATCATATTTGTTTACAGCTGATGTTGACTGAATTTGTGGGATGTACGTTCTTTTGCTATCATGAATTGGGCAAGTGGTCGTGGGAAGTGGTCTGGACGGCAGATGGTATTATTGTCCCAGCTCTCTGCAGCCCTTTCCAGCAATCTCCTATAACAGGACAGCAATCACGTATTGACATCTTGTACCTTGTGCCTTTGCTGTGGCCTCCCATAGTAGTCAGTGACACATCCTTGTCCCTTAACTGTTGACGCCTTTATTGACTTGTCTTGGACAGTGAGACGGTAGGTATGTGAGGTGGGTATGTGCGTGCCATTCCCAGGGAAGTCAAGGAGATCAGGTGAACACCATGCTGAGCAGTGGGGTCTTCAGACTGTGTTCCATTTCTAGCATCAGAAAGCCAGCAGCAGACAGAGGACTGGAGAGGATCCTTCTCCGGAGAATGCAGAAGCCACAGGAAGGGATGCCACATTTGGTGATCTTAAATGAGAACATCGAATAGACACAAGATTGCTCTGAAGTGACCACGGTAGAACCAACCAATTTGTGTCTCCAGTGAACATTTTAGTACCATGTTCTTCAATACAAATGAACAGCAAGTGTGGCCAGATATTGGCGAACAGTTTCCATTATGGAAGAAAGCAAGAAAAGCTAATTATGCAAATTGAAACATGAAGTCGGAATAGTGCAAGGGGCAGAAGATAGCTTGACACTACTTAAAAATCCTTAGAGAGTTTATATTCATGAAACAAAACAAGAGTATTTAATAACAGAATAATCACATTATAGCAAAGTGCTCTAGGAAGTTTGAAATTAAAAATATTATTCAAAAAAGTCACTAAGAACATAGAATTCTGAAGTAGATGAAATATCTTTTCTAGAAAGAAGAAAAAGAACCAAAGTAAAATAATATTGAGTTCTTTTGTGGGATCATCCCAGGTCATTTAAAAAGTAGCAAGAATGAAAATGATGCTGGGCTTCTCAGTAGGAATCTTGGAAGCTAGGAAACAGTGGCGCCAGGCCTTAATTTTTTTTTTTTAAGAAAATCATTTGCCACATGAAATCACAGTACAAAGGCTTTTTTACGTGTTTAAAATATCAGTAATTTTTGCTCTTATGTACGGTTTCATTTTAAAAGTTGTTATCTAAATTTGTTTCAGCAAAATTAAGGGAGGAAAAAAAAGCTGGAAAGCCAGAGAAGATGAAGTCCTGGGGTTCTAGGTACTGGAGAGGAAGAGGTGGGCCCCAGGGTGGTGTGAAAGGTGAGAGAGGAGGTGAGCGGCTGTGCAAATGAGCAGCCAGTTTAGGCTATACCAAGGAGAGAGAGAGAGAGAGATTCTGAGAAGTGTGTGTCTATACAAAATAAAGTCTGTGGTTGTCTGGGTCCATTCCCCCTCAGCCCTGGTATTTCACACTCTTCCATTCACCCCCAAGGAGTGGCCTTGATGTCCTCTTGCCAGTCTCATTAGATGCCAATCTCTCTGCTTAGGCACTAAATTCCATCTCCTGATTAAGGGACGAGGAAAGTGGTGTCCTAGGAGGCAAATGGAAGAATTGTACCCAGGATGGAGCAGCAGTTATGCTGGATGTGGTCAAGAATGGTGAAGAGTTGACCTTTGGGTTTAGCCATGTCCAGGTTGTAAGTGTTCTTGACAAGATCAGTTTTAGTAGCTGGAGGATAGGAAGCCTGAAGGGACAGACGTAAGAAGAACAGAACACATGGAAAGCCCAGGGAGCGTGATTCAGTTGGTGGGGCACTTGTCTTGCATGTATGGGGGCCTCGGTTCAATCCCCAGCATTTCAAGATTTAAAAAAAAAAAGTGGAACTCAAGAATAGGATTCTGATAATGTAAACACGGAACTCTTCCGGCAAGCTTTTCTATAAATAGGGGAACAGGCCAACAATTAGTGGAGGTGGTAAGCCCTTAGCAATATCTAGAAAAGAAAGAAAACTAGATGTAGGGGAAAGAGTATTTGCTAAAGCAGTGCCCTCTAAGCAGTTGGAATTTACTACTTATGTGGAGAGATTGGAGTCTAATAGGACTGGCAAGAAGAAATCAAGGCCAGCACTGGGAAGTGAGGATGGGCATTGTAAGGAACTTTAGACTAGGGAGAGTGTGAAACACTGGGGTTGAGAGTGGATGGACCCAGAAAATACACACAACTTAGTTAACACAAGAGGCTGCATCGAAATTTCTGATCATGGATTTTTTTTTTCCCTGAGACAAGGTTTCACTATATAACAGCCCTAGCTGTCTTGGAACTTGCTTTGTAAACCAGACTGGCTTCGAACTCACAGAGCTCCACCTGCCTCTGTCTCCCAAGTGCTGGGATGAAAGGAATGCCCCGCCACTGCTTGGCTTCTGGTCACAGATTCTAAGCTAGCAAATGGCATGGTTGTTTATTTTGTCCAGGCCAGGTTCAGCCTCTTGAGAATAAGCACAGAATAGGTAGAGAATGGTACTGCATGTTATTATTATTATTCCATGAAAATGTGCCTATGGAGAGAGAAATATTGAAGTATATATAAGGGAAGGACTGGAATGATTACCAGGAATTTGATCAAATATGGACTAAATAGGGTCCTTCTAGGAGCATAGCTGTGAAGAGGTGAGATTAAGTGGATTTGGAGATTCTGGTGAGAATGAACTTGGGAATTTGAATACCCAAGGACTGATCTGTACAGGAGAGTCATGGCCAGACAATAAAAATATGTAAATCTTTTCAGTTTGCTCAAATACTGTCTCACAAAGCCTTGCTTGATGCCCCAAGGACCTCATTTCTCCTTCCTCCCCATCTTCGGCGGATGAATGTTTTATGCTCGAGCCCCTTGGCATATTACATATCATGCTTATGCATTTATCTCTCTTAACTCACCAAATGTATAGGCTCTGAAGAAAAATACTATAATTATTATGTTTGTGTCTCTACACCATTCCAGACTCTTGAACTAAAATCCAGTAACACATTGCAGACTTCAGTAAGGTGAGAAGAAGGTACCCAGTTGTTGAAGGTTGGGTACCAGGAAGCACATTCCAAGGTGGAACCTCATATGATGAGCATTCAGGTCAGGGAGTAGGGAGTGGCCTTGGATCAACATTGGTCTCCGGGAGAGGGGTGAACCGGGATTAGGAGGAGTGAGCGTGGAGCTGTGGTGCAGGTTTTACAGCAGCCTCAGCCAACCTCTGGGGAGCTGTGGAGGTGGTGGCCCTGTAGAGAGGCCTCAGTGCCTGGTCACAGGATGTAGGACACTCCCAAGAGGTGCAGCCCAGGAGAGGCTGCAGCTGGGGCCACACATGCACCTGAAGAGGAGTTCTGTGGCATGCTGCCATGTGCATTACAGCAGCCCCACAGTCTAACTATTCGCTATGGAGTAAGACCAAATGTAAGTCATTTAGTTTTAGAAGGAGTGGAATTTGTATGGTCTGATGGTGTTTGGAACGGAAGTGATGTGAAGTAACTTTTGGCACATCTTCACTTGCTTGGACATCTTCGTTTCATGGAACATCTTTTTCTTCAGTTACTAGGAAAGAATGTTAGTTTTTAATTGACTGTAGCATTTTTGCTCCTTTTGTTCCATGATGATCACCATGAACCCATCCTGGAGATACAGTGTTCATAGATACCTCCGAAGAAACCCCAGGTCAATATGTTCTCACTAAAGTGCTTTTAAAATACAGTTTTGGAGTCTGTGATTGGTTGGCGTTAGAGTTTCTGTTGGTTTTGCTTTATTTTTCAAATTGTACTTTTTACCAGGATGTCTCTGGTTCCAAGCTAGATCTCTCGCTCCAGTTAATTTTCTTTGATGGAGAAGAGGCTTTTCTTCACTGGTCTCCTCGAGATTCTCTGTATGGGTCTCGGCACTTAGCCCAGAAGATGGCATCAACCCCACACCCCCCTGGATCGAGAGGCACCAACCAACTGCATGGCATGGTTAGTCTGAGTTACCTTGGCTATATAACTCTGTCCCTGTCTCCAGAGAAAAGGCTTCTAAGACCAAGTAAAGACTTAGAAGTGCCACGAAATCTTCAGAGCACTGTTTATTGTAGAACATTCCCTTGGCAAGCAATGGATTTTTGAGGAATCCCAGAGCTAAAAAGAATGATTCTGTGTTAGAAGCTGTGTTTGGCTGAGCTTAATTAAAATGATGTGAAAATCCGATTAAAGAATCATTAGATTCAGTATGCGAGCACAGCCCCACCCCAAATACTGTGTGGTGTGGAGAGAGAAAGCCTTTTTCAGGCAGAGGAGAATGAGCATCGCAGGGAATGGAGCAAAAAGGACAGAGTGAGGAACTTCCCATGCGCTTAAAGCAGTATAGTGACTGCAGCATGAATGGTCACCTTGATGGAGTAGGTTGATTTGGCATTTTTGATGGGAGGATAGAGACATTTTAAGGATGCCTTAAAATTCTGCTGCTGTTACTAAGTAGTGGGTTCAGCTCCAACCTCAATTCATCCTCATTCTGTGCCCTGCCAGTAAATCCTCTTGAGACTCTCTTCTCATACTTGATCTTCATTTTGTTATAAGTACCCACCAACCCCAGCTTAGAACTTTGTGCTGTGCTTGGGATTTCCTTCCTCCCAGTGTCCTTCACATTCTCCCTGACCCCTCCATTCTGCTGTACACATCCCCGTTGTTTCTCATCTTGCTGGCCTTCACCCTAAGAATCACATGAACAATCAGTGTCATCTTAGAGTTTCGCTAACACGCCTCATGTGAACATGACTTTCTCAGGTACACTGGCAGCTTGCCATGGGTCAAAGACATGTAGTCAGTACCTCGCACATTCACTTGTTCCTGAGTGGCTCAGCAGGGTGCAGGAAAAGTAGGGGAGGCCTAGATCATTGATAGTTATTTAATCAGTCCAGATATATAATCCATAGTGATGGAAAGGACCATTTATTTCCCAGACAGAAACTTACCTAGTCTCATGAATATGTCCTATTTCAAACAAGCATTTCCCCAAATGAATGAATATGCTTATCAATTATATTTGTGTATATGTATGTATCACTTGTGTATACGATGTCTTTGGAATCGTGAAATCGGAAAATATTTACTCAGCATGTGGCAGATTTCACTCTAGGTAATTAACCAAACATTATTTCACTTACCTAAATCAGGAAGACTTAATCTAGGATGTGGCCTTCAGGGAGTCCTCAAGCTTGCTGTTGTTTTATGATTCAAATAAGCTAAGGAACATTGGCTTAATATGGAAGGTTATAACCGGGAGACTTTAGAGACTAGCTAAACTGAGTGCCTTGATTGCCACACAAGGAAAAGGCGATCCAGCAGCATGATGTATACAGTTTCCTTTAGAGGAATTTTTCTTGCGTGCTGTGTGAGTCATAGCTTCCGTCCACATGCACCCCTGTCATTACAGATTAAAGCTAAACGCTTAATTATAATGACATAGAAGATCAGACATGCTTGAACTCCCATCTGAAAGCAAAGCAAATGTATTCTTTTTCAGTTCATGAAATATACATCAAATCTGCTTTCCTAATCTATCCTTGGTTATGCTCATTTGGTGTATATTACATCACCATTTATACATGTTACGTAAGCAAGACCTAAAACATTCTCTACAGTGGTTAGAAAATATTATTAAACCCGTTGTCCATTCATATAGCTCTGGGTGTGATTCTCAAGTATTTAAAGGTATTTAGTTTTGACTGTTTTTCACCATTAATGGACCTGAAACATGCTTCGGTGGCGACTGTGATTAATTAATTATTTTTCTCCCTTAGGATCTGTTGGTCTTACTAGATTTAATTGGAGCTGCAAATCCAACATTTCCCAATTTTTTCCTCAAGACTACCAGATGGTTTAGTAGACTCCAAGCAATTGGTAAGCACCAGTTACGAAAGAGCAAAATATTGTGTCTTCCTAATGACAAGCATTACTCTTTAAAATTCAAAATTCGTGATTTAAGTGCACTCTTTAAATGCTTAAAACACTTGGCTGACTTTTGACTTACCCTGCCAATTAGTTTATTATTCCTAATTTGTCAACAGGCCTGATTTATTTTCCTGCGTGGAATTCTATTTCAAAATGTGAACATCAAAACATTACATTTAGGGCTGGAGAGATGGCTCAGAGGTTAAGAGCATTGCCTGCTCTTCCAA
>LOEQ01003253.1:251669-279119 GCA_001685075.1 Bramus lutescens | reverse complement strand
GAGGCTAGCCACATATGCCCACATCAGGTTGTTCTTGACTCCGAGGTCAGACCTTTGGCAGGGCTGCATTCTCCTCCACAGATCCCATGCAGAACTGACTTCTTGGCCTTCTCTAGCTTCTAGACTCTCCTGGCATTTGTTGGCGAGCAATCTTTTCAGGGCTCAGGGAAAGCATCCTCATTTGTCTCCTCTTCCATATCCACCTCAAACCTCCTGCCCTGAGATCCTTCTAGGTGTACCCCAGCAATCCTAAATACTGAACTCAGTCCCAGAAGCAAAGCCCTTGACTCCATGTAAGGTGACCAGGCAGCAGGTTCCGGGGATCAGAGCCATAACAGGCCAGACTCTAAATAGAACGCTCATAGCTGGATGGCTTCCTCTCCCCAATCCAGGAGCCCATTCTGCCCTGCTCCCAGGAAGCATCCATCACAGGTGAAGTATAGCTGGTAAGGGCTCCTGCAGGTACTAAGAGGTTCCAGAGATGGCCACTCACTTGTCACCATGTCAAATGGAAGCTGTTCTGTTGTTCCAGAAGGTTTTGGAAATAGTTCTGCCACCTGGTACTAATGCTACAGTGAGAGGGAGAGAGAGCAGAGGAGAAATCCTATGAGCAGAAGATTCTGGAAGTGGAACCACTAAGATCCCACCAGCTTCATCTCCAATAGGCTACCCTACAGGAGTCATGTATGTGCCCATGTGTGTGCACGTGTGGGCCCGTGTGTGTGTGTGTGTGTGTGTGTGCGTGTGTGTGCATGAGAGAGAGAAAGGTTGGTTGTTGAGATTTGAATGGAAGTTCACTTTCTACTCTGCTTCACCGTAATTCTAATATGTCCTTAAAATGGCATTCAGAAAGGTGGACATTGCCAGCCCTCCATGAGGCCCAGGGTCAACCCTCTTCTCAGATTCATGGGCCTTGCTCACAGCCACACCAGCAGAGCAGGGAGCATTTAACAATTTACTAATGATGGTCGGAGAGTCAGATACCAATAGACACTATGGGAGGGTCTGTGGAGAGGTCATGGACCCCCAGTCCTCCTTCACCGCTGGCTTTGAAGTTATACTCTGCATGTTCCGCTTTGCCAGCAGAAGCCTGGAGTGTGAGGCATGGAGGCCTACTGAGCTCCCCAAGTCTCTCTCTCCCTCCCCTTCGATTGTTTCTAAATGAAAAAATAAAAAGACAATCCCAGGCTAGGTGGCCTGTGGCGCGGATGGCTTCAGCAGGTAGGGAGCTGAAATGTGTCTTTGAATTCAGAATGGGGCCATCCCTGTAACTCCAGCCCCACTGTGACTTCTATGGCTCCGCTCATATCCGAACGCAACTCTGAGAGTTGGATTATGAAATGATTTGTGGTAATGGGAGGGAAGGAGAGGGCTATTTGACTTCAGGAAACAGTGCTGCGAGTTGGGAATGATGTATGACATGAAAACAGTGGCCAAGGCAGAGTCGATAGAAGAGGCACAACAGGCGGGTTTTGCTGTGCCGAACAACCTCCCTATAACCAGAAATACAGACCCAGGCTTCATCAGCAGCACCCCCACCACAAACCACAGCAAGCCCCTCAGTTGTAGATAAAATATAAGCAGCTAACAGGCATGCTGTTAATTAGTGGAGCGTATGCTGGGGGTTGGATCTGCATGCACATCAGCATCCTCTATCTCCTCCCTCCTGACGCCTCCCATCCAAAGAGGCACAGCCATATTCTCCAGGAAGGCTACAATTTGATGGGTTATCACATTTTGAAAAGGGGGGGTGGCTTTCGGGCTTAATAGAGCTTTGCTATTTTCTCTTCCTTTTTCTACATATGCAAGAGAGAGAAAGAGAAGGGGGAGATTATTGAGAGAGAGATATCTTCAGGACCAGAGATTGATTTTAAAGATTAAAAACAAACAAACAAAAAACCCCACACATTAAATACAAACTCTTGAGATTTTCATTGTTGTGGTTTTGTTGCTCTGTTTTCAGAGACTCCCCCGCACCTTGCAGTCTGACCCCAGACACTCAAGGGCTCGGAACCCTCTTGGTCTTTGCTTTGCTCATGCCCATGGGCACATACAATGAGCACTGTTTTCTGGGACCTTAGCATTCACTGGACATGGCACCTCTACACCACAGTTCCCACAGTCCAAGACTTTCTATTTTCTCCCCTAGAATAAGAACAAACCCTGGGCCACAGCCCAGCCAAACTCCAAGATGAAGCTTTGTTGCCCACTAGATCACAATGATTTAAAACAGCAAAAACGGTGCTAAATTAGGAGCAGATGCAATCTCGATTCCAGAAGTCCAACAATGAGGCCAAATTAGCCATGTAGAGATTTCAGAAAGAGAGGAGCCTTAGATGTTTTATAGTGGAGAGAAAAAAAAAACAAAAAAAACATCGAATGAGTCCCTCGTGTTGAAAATTTCCTGATGTCAGAAGCACAGAGGATGACACAGACGTCATAAATCCAGTTGTAGATTGCTAAAATCACTTTAGTCTGCCATCCCGGAAGGATTCAATAAAGTTGTATGGAAGATGTGTGTGTACTCTGATCGGGGCCCACAGCCTACAGGTATTCCAGCTGCCTGTCCCTCCACTGCCACCTCTGATTCTTAAGTAATTGGTTGCTTCTAAAAGCTTGCTTTAGGTCATCTCTGCTGTGTCACGGGGACCAGCTCTCCGAACACCGTACATATATCAGCCCCTCTGCCCACCCATGCGCTCGCTGTTTTCAGCCAATATCTGCCCTATGCTGGTCGATGTAGTCACAGGAGCATTTTAATTTTAATGAAAACATAAATGGGGCTCTGAGGTCCTGTTCCCTCTCCTGCACATGTCAAACGGTGCTTGGTCTGTGTCTCTGGCCACATGTGACTCCACAATTATTTCCTAAACGACAAGCAGGGCATGCCGTGCTAAGAAAAGTCATGGCCTGTTTCTTGAAACTGACGGTCAAAGAGGAAGCCAGGAAAACACACCCTGGCCATGCATGGCTGTGCCTGAAAAGGTGAAAGTCTTTGTTGGTTCACTGAAGGAAGAGAGGAAGGCTCATGTCCCCTTTACCCGCTAGCTCATTCAGTGGGAACCTGCGATGGAAAGCTGAGCTGAACTCCAAGCTGGGCTCTGCCAGGCAAGTTGTAAGACATAAAGCAGAGGTGATGGGTTGGGATTATTCTCACAAACCCTTGGCTTTCCTTCTGCAAGGGAGGGTCAGGCTGGCAGATCCCTTTGCCTGTCAGCATCCTCAGGACGCAGGGACACAGTCTGCTTCCCCACATCTCTGCTCAGTGCTTAGCTTCTACTGTTGGTCGATTTTGCAAGCAGCGCTTCCTTCCTTGTCCCATTTAACTGCCGGAGTTGTCTTTTTTATTGTGGTTGGTGCTGTTTTAATTGGCGTTGAGAATTTGGAGGCAGACAGATCAAAGCTCTGCTCCATCCACCTCCTTCCCTATTCATTTCTCCGACCCACTGGACATCAGCTACACGGGCTACTAAACGAGGGAAAAACTGAGGGGCAAGGAGATAGAATATGTTCAATTGATTCTCAGAAAAAAACACCTTTCCAGCAGGTTCTCCATAACCACCAAACAAACTGAGAAAGAAGGTATTTTTGATGTAAATGCCTAGCAGCTGTGACCCCGGTCTCATCATGAGGAAATAACACCATTTCCTAAAGACGCCTCGCACTGGGACCTCGGCAGCATCACAGTTTTCTTTCTTGTTTACTAAAAAGCCAAGATTTTGGCTTCTGTGTCACACCTAAGCATATTGTCTGGCCTGCCGGCGAGATGCGTCCTATTCCCGCTTCTGCGGGGCGAGCACAGCTGTGCTCTCGGAGGACGTACCTGGGCGTGCGCTGTGAAGAAAGCCATTTCACGGTGCCAGCGATTCACACGCCAGGGCCACTTGGACTGGCAGAGACTGAGAGCTTTGTGCAATGGTGGCAGGGTGGGTGAAAATGAATCAGATATGAAAATATCTGAAGCAATAAATTAACGCACAGCAGGGGGGGTGATAGCTTAATCCTGTCTAGTCCAGCTCTACCTGACACCCATGATTGTTACAGGAGGTGGGACCCTGGAACAGTACCGGAGCGAAAATGAATGTTCCCCAAAGATTCCCAGCTCTTCGCTAGGTAGGTAATGTGATTCTGAGAAGGACCCCATACAGCTTTGATGGTATTTGTGTGTTGAATTCCCGGTAACCTGTCAGGGCCGCCTTTCTCATCTCGCCTTTATTTAATGCAAAAGGAATGCCTTTGACATTTAGAGAGGAAAAAAAAATATGAAAATTCGGGTACCTGATGAAGCTTATCAGCATGTTGTATAATACAAAACAAATAATTCTAAGGACATCTCCTTTTCCCTCTGAAAGTAGATCGTGTGGGCATTGACAACAGCAATGTCTGAAACAAAAGATAAAACCCTGTGAAGATTTTGTCCAAGATTTTCCACCAGGTACCTGAGACTAACAAATGTCTCCTCATGCTGGGAAGTTCTGATTTGCCTTCATTATTTCAAACATAACTGGCTGAAACCTGAATTATTGTCCTTAGGACAACACTCATGGGAGGTTTTTGTCTCCCCCAAATGATCTAG
The DNA here is from genome assembly GCA_001685075.1 of Bramus lutescens. Classification (NCBI taxonomy): domain Eukaryota; kingdom Metazoa; phylum Chordata; class Mammalia; order Rodentia; family Cricetidae; genus Bramus; species Bramus lutescens. The sequence goes on along the minus strand of LOEQ01003253.1, from coordinate 274,543 downwards.
AAGCACGCTCGTATTTGAAGATCTCCGAGCAACTCATCCCTTCTGGACTGCTTTGTCCAGAACATTTCGCATTCAGCGGCTTTGGAAACGGACCCCCCCTTTTCCCCCCAAGCATCCACCCCTGTCCATTGAAACCAACTGCTTGCATCTGGAGTCACACAGCATGCAAGCCCAGACCCTCTACACTCTGAAAGGAAAGGCAAATTTGAAGAATCCTATTTCTCTCCCACATGGATGGAAATAATACATTTTTATAGACACTCCATTTTTATTGTTTGTGAAGAATTTCCAGGCTCAAGGATAAATCTCTCACTTTGATTTTTTTCCTTTTTAAATACACACTTTAGCCCTTTAAATAAATATTACGTGGTTTTAACTAAAATGAGCGCATATCATCTTCAGCGAAAGGGCATGCTGCTCCATCAGACTTCAATTTTCTGTTTCTAAATACTACATAAACATATTTACATTAAGTGTGGGACTTCTGGGAATGTTGGCGGATTGAGGACAATTACAGCATGCTAATAATTTATGTCTTGTCTCATTTTAAGAGCCCCAGTATATGGATTTCTTTGGTCCTATTTTTCTGCTTTTAAAAATTCACTCAGATAGTTCTCTTAGCCAATAACACGACAAAATGCCCACTGTTTTTGCCCCCAATTTTTGTGCTTATTGTAGCAATTATGAATTATAACTCATCCAGTCGGAAGTCAGATAATTAAACATACCGAGATTGATGGGTTTTTTTTTGCATTTATGCTTTGGAGATTAAAACTTTAGCACAGCTAAAGCCATGCAAATTGGATTCAGTTGTCTGTAAATTTGGTGCATAATAAGACCATGGGCTCTCAGGTCACCCCTACAAGAGAGAACATATCTTGTAGATGGGAGCCGATGCCTAGACTAACTTCGGCTCAGGGAGGCTAGCAAGGAGAACCTAGTGGAGAGCGAAAGAAGCAAAGCACATGTGTGGAAAGCAGACCACACATCTTTGGAGCCAGAGCAGTTAGGGAGAGGAGAAAGAGCCTGCTAGCAGGAAAACAAAGCTTGGCACAACACATGCTTCAGCCAGGGCTAGCGCTGAGAACTGCGGCCTCCTGTGGGCAGAGATCTGCAGAGGGGGCTGCTGCAGTTGCTACGCTCATAACTGCAATGCCCCTCTCCAAAGCCAGTGGAGACACTGTTTGCTGATGGCTGATGTTCTTAAAATGTGTGAATTAATAAAGGGATTCACAGAGTTGCTGCCGACGGAGTCCTACGCTGTCTTTTGCATCTCAGGTGCCTTCTCCTGGCCACTGGGAGGCAGGGACAGCTCTCTCCAGTAGGCAACTTATGGTCAGGGGCCTTGGCTTGTGCTGGGGGGATGCTCAGCCCAGGAGAGTTATTAACATGATGTGTGTGTGTGTGTGTGTGTGTGTGTGTGTGTGTGTGTGTGTGTGAGTCTGGCTGTCCGGCTGTTTGTCTATCTATGCTTGATGTTTTCTTCTGATCTCTAGTCTCTGTCCTTGTTTAACGGAGGCAATTTTAGTCCCAGACAAGGTGTTAGTTATCTATTTCCACATCCCTCTATCTCTCCCTTTTTTTCCTCTATAAAATACGTTATGTGTTGCCTCCTCTGAAGATGCTTGACATAAAAGTGAGGTAACATTTCCTTCTCACTTGGTAGAAATGTTGTGTGTGTGTGTGTGTGTGTGTGTGTGTGTCACACACTGGACCATAGCCTAGGCAAACTTACTCCTCTTTAAGTCCATGTGAGACCTGCAGTGACTGAACCAAGTGGTCTTGTTCAAGGCCAGGCCCTTCTTTGTCTCCGAGGTCCTCTCTTCATTTAGTCTTATCCAACAGTCTCGGGGTTTCCACAGTCATGGGCTCTCCCTCTAGCTACCTCCCCATCCCCTTGTGCCCTCTACAGTATGTTTCACTAACATCCCACGCCAGAACAATGCTCACCACAGGGACTCTGAATAAGATGTGTAATCTCCGAACCCTGTTTGCCCTGTTGGAACGCACTCCATAGCCACCTGAGAAATGGGAAGCTGTGGCTCCCTGGTTATACATAGCACCACACTGGTGTCAAGGTCTCTGCCACTGTTTTTTGATGGCTGATGTGTATACCATCCTCAGTGAGAAGCCACTCAACTCACGAGCTAAGAATCAGCTGAATATCTTGAACTTGCAGATTTTCTATACAATGCAGGGAATTTCAGGGATGTTAGAGAGAGACCATTTGAGTGGGCAACGAAGTGTATCACCCCAATAGGCCAGGGAAAGTTCTCCCCTGATGTATATCTAAAGCCTGGTGTCCCCCTTAACTTTGGCTCATGGTCTCTGCTCATGATGCCAAGCCCCAAACAGAACAATCTCAAGGCTGGTTTCATTGGAGGTGTAAGGGTGTGTCCTCAAAAGACAGAATAGTCTGCAGTGTCCCACCTCCTGCAGAAGATGCTAAAGATCTGAGGAAGGATGAAGGAAGAATCGGTCCTTTTGTTTTTCATGATCCATTCAGTTGAATCTCTATTTCTCTTTCTCCTTGAAAATCTCCTTGATAAGATGTGGCCTTCTCAGTAGCCCTGAGCCTTGTGGATCAGCCTGCCCAGAGAATGCCTCACTCTGAAGATAACACCTCCGCCACTAATGAGGGTGCATGTTTCATTTTGTGAAACTCACTTGGAGGACAATAACTCTCCACACCAAACCCACAGGGCCTGGCACGCTGGGACGTCCGTCCACAATAACACACAAAGCTAAACACATTTCCTGCTTCAGTTCTCTTCCAGAATATTCTGAGGGAGGTGGATTTGACAAGATGGATGCCTGGATTTGTGTTTCTGAAATCAAATTCCATTCTTTCCAAGGATTTGTCTCAGGAAAACACCAAAGGGAGGCATAAAGGGGTGGAAAAAAAAAAAACCACCGAGCTGCAAAGTAGAGCGTCAGACCCGAGTTTCAGTCAATGGCTGTAAATCGCAGCCCCGGTCTCTGCAAAACTTTTACTTCCCTTAAAATCATAACTAGTGTCTGTACACTTCGAGGCTCCTCCCCAGCAATGCAGATGGGCTCCGATGCCCGACAGAGGCCGTGAAGTTGGAGGAGACCGCCCAGAATGGGTGTTTCTCAGCAGGCAGTGAACATGTTATAGAACCCTTCTCCAGCTCTCACTCTCCAAATTTCCTCTTCACTTTGTTTACTATATATTCCAATAGTGTAATATTAAACAAAAACAGTGTGTCCTATGCCAGGATGATTGATTACCACACCGGCACAAGGTCACCTCCTAGGGACAGGCTGGGTGCAGGGGGGGCTGACTGACTCCTACAGTTAACACTATATCCGCATTGTATGAATGTCACCAGCAATCCAGTGATTTATTGCTTGGAAGGCTCTGTTCAATTTTTTCTGCCTGACCAAATTGCACATTTTCTAGAAAAAGAAGCAAAAATATTTCAGCACATGGATTGCTCCCACCCCTCGCCTTCCACCCTCGGCTCCACACACATTTGCTAGCATCCTGAAGATCCCAAGCTTCTCTCCTCCTTCTCCCCTTTCCCCTCTCTGCTAGATACGTGCCCCCCCCAAAAAAAACTGATTATTACATTAATGAAAAGGTGCAGCAGCACATTAAGGGCTTTTTAATCAGATTTTGGTAACATCTGTGGGCCAAGAGTACGGGCAGCTGTATGCTCTCTTTCTTAATTTTAGCTAGATTTACTTTGGATGGAAAATTGTAGCCTGGGGGGAAGTGATGGGGGCTGCAGAAGGGGAGACCCTTACAGGACCCAGCACAACCTAAATGGCTCAGAATACAGTGAAATCAGCCTCTCTTGCTCTGCAAGGTGCTCCCACACCCTTCCCCGGATGCTGATCGGCAGTGAAATTGAGGAGCGTTCTCTCTCATGTCAGAGAGGCTTTTTATTTCAACTTAGGTACTTCAACTTAAAGGACTCTTTAATGTAATTAAACTATTTGGACAATGCCTAAAGCATACTTTGAACTTGTCTATATAGACACCCTCATCTGTGACATGCTACAAGGGTGAATAATTGTCATGAGAACATTCATGAACTGTTCAGCCAATGTAGATACAATGCGCTATGTCTGTGATTCTCACGTGGTCTGACATTATTTTTATGATAATTTTAACACATGGAACAATTCTACATTTTTAATTCAATTTTTTTTCTTTGATGGTTTTATTAATGTAAATAACGAATGTTAGTTTCTCACCCCCATCACCCAATCTCACTTCCACCCTTTAACCCTTAAAAAGGTAATTTGTAAGAAGTGACAGACACACACAGAAAAGAACATTTATATTACATAGGGACCCGTGGGTGCTCTTACTCAGTGTCCTCACTGTTTTTAAGAGGGTTTTTGTTTTTCCTCCTAACTCCTCACCCCTGCCATAGCTACAATGAGCCTCCTGGACACAGGGTAGGGAAATCCAAGGAGACAGAGGAATACACAGCCCAGCATAGCTGGGGACAGATTTTACCAAACCGTGCCCTTTGCTCTTTGTCCCATTTGTGGATGTCACTCAAGCACTGGACACTTAACACAGTAATTCTTCACCTTCAGAAGTTGCTCAGCTTTATGCTGAACTTGAAAGAGGAAGGGCCACAAGGTCTCAACCGTACACAACAAACTGAATGCATCTGAGGAAAACTGAGAGCAGGAAGGGTGGTCTCCCCAGAGAAGAGCACACCAATTGCTTGTCCACTGCCAAACGGTCAGTCCTGAAACATACACACAGGTAGCATGATACAGAACAAGCAAGTTATGTTTAGGAATGTGTGTGTGTGTGTGTGTACATACACGTATGTGCATGCAATAACAATTAGTTTTTAAAAAGAGGCCATGAATTTGAAGAAGAATAGGGAGGGGTATACGAGAGGGTTTGGATGGAGGAAAGGGAAGGGAGAAACACTGTAATTAAATTACAATCTGAAAAAGAAAAAAAAAGCACAACAAATAAATACAATTTTTTTAAGTTGCTTGGCTGTATATCATGCCATGGAATTTTTTTTTAAATTTAGGATTCTCAGCTTTTTATTGGAAGTAGAAATATCCCAGATGAGAACAATAGAGCAGACAAAACATAAAGATTAAAACAATCTTTTGTTTGTTTTTTTTTCACATATTCAGCAGACTATTGATATGGCTCTGTGGAGCCAGTTCTCCTGGCTGCCAGTTCTTAGATCTGTTTAATTTTATGTGGAGGGGAAAGTGTCAGGGGAGAGGAAGCAGGAGTGAGGAAGACAGAAGGGCTCTTCAGAGCCCTCCATCCTGACCCTGGTTTTATAGAATCTGTAGACATCTTCCACCTTTTACTGCCTGAGAACTTTTTAAAATCCAAGCGGCTGGTGTAAAACAATTTCATAAAATATTCCTGGTGAACCAGTACTTCCTTTGATTTTATTCTTATTTGGTGCTAAGATTAAGACTTGGTCATCATCTACAGATACGCCTCCCTCTGGGACCCAGCAGGTATTCTATATACGGGCACCAACCCCAGGGAATGAAAGCCCCACCTTGGGGAAAGGAACTGACCTTGTATTGTGTGTCTGTACTGACAACAGGCTTGAGGTCTTTTGGAAAATGCTCAGAAAACTTTCGGTAGGACTCCGTTAAAAATTTTTTCTTTATTTTTGAGCATACGTGTACATACGTGTGCGCACATGCACCTGTGGGTGTAGATACCTACAAGGCCAGAAGAGGGCATCAGATCCTTGGGAACTACATCCACAGGCATATGAGCCTCCTGGTGTGGGTGCTAGGACTCAAATTCCACTCCTCTGCAAGAGTAGCAAGTGCTCCCATCCACCGAGCACGCCTCTCACTCCTGGTTCTGCAATTTGTTAAAAATCTTAAACATTTCTTTTTGTTCACACAAGATACCATCTGGAACAGAACCAATCACGTTGGTAAAAATAGACACAACCGGCACACAGGCAGCATCTTCTGGTATTCTTCCCACAGTGGGTGTGTGCTAGTGACTCCTCACTGCTCTTAATGGACTTCACAGCCGTCTCCCTCTAGAAGGGATTGAAGCCACCCTGATGGTGAGGAGAGTGGAAGACAGAAAGATGGCTTCCAAGTGGAGAGAGGACCTTTGGTTACGAAGACCAAAAGAGACCCAAAGCAGGAACTAAGCAGAAATGAAAGGGGCAACAGCGGCCTCACCCACCTCAGGTGAAAAATCTCCTGGCAGCAGCAGCCCAGAGTCCTCCCAGCACAGCCATCTGGACACAGCATGTCACTCCTGGAACCATAGTAGGCTTTTAGCATAAGGGGAGGAGCTAGCAGCCATCCTTGTGGGTGAGTGTGGGCACCTTGCAGTCTTTTGTGCTTAAGGTAAGTCATCTCTACTCTATGAGCATTGGCACTTGGTCCCGAACGGGTCGGATTCAAATCATACAAAGAAGTTTCTCTTTATTCTCTCTCACTCTTAAGACAAACCCCACAACTTTCACAGCTGAGCTACTCCCACAAGTCTCACAGGCTTCAGACTGGCATTTGCGGGAGTCTTCCGGGGGACCTTGTGTGTCTTACCACCCTGTGTCTTCTGTGTTCTCAGTTAACAGGGTCCAAGCCACAGCATGCCTTTGGAAAGAACTCTGGGACCCACCTCATGTGTCTCTGAGACGGAAGGGCCATTTGAAAAGATGTCTCTACTGTCCTGGAGGATTTGCGAATCCCACCTCTTTCCTCTTCCTTCTTTCCTTCAGCTATTGTTTAAATACCAATTTCCTTTTATCTTTTGCCAATACCAAGAGTCTCAGGCCTTGCTGGGTAAGGACTCACCTAGTTTCCCTTCCACGCCAGTGTCTGCAATCTGTAGGCTGTACCAGCAGATGTACTTGTGCAGAGCGGATGGAGCAGCCTTCTCTGAGCTGTGTCTGTAGATTTCAATGTGTGCATTCATTTTTTCTTCTTTTAAAGGTCCTGGGCAATATGCACTAACAATCCATATTGTGTTAGGGATAAAAAAAAATTAAATCTCACTTTAAGAGAATGCGTATACAACACAAAGTCAAAGAAACAAGAGCTCAAGGATGTCACTGAACAGCAAAGGCCTATGTGTCTCCTCACCAAGGAATGCTCTCTTCTTGTCTGTTAGTCAGGGAGGGAAGGGTACCCCAGAGTTTTTCTCAGGCCCACAAAGAAGGGTCACCCTAACCCCCACCCAGGCCCGCCCTAGCCTACTAGTGTTGCCAGGGGCTTTCTCTGCGTTCACATGGTGAGGAAGTGGGTAGCAATTTCTGTCATGACCTCTGGGCTTTGAACATAGAAGGTAATGAGGGGTCTCCCCTCCCCCTGCTTTCTCAATGTTTCCCAGAAGAAGTTGTCTCTACTCTAATGTAAGCAGGAACATTGGATCACAGTGCATCCCGATTGGCCGTTGCTGGGACACCATTCCTAGAATCCCAGGCGGTGTGTCTAAGAATAATGTCAGTGCACCACAGACCCTACAGGTGCCCGTGGGCAACGTGGGTATTTTGGGATTGCAGATGGCATGGGTAATTCTGGGAGTGCTCCTCACTGGAGACAGGAAACTGCCGGGGTAATGTTGATTTCTCCTCCTTTCCGAAGACATGCCAGAGAAGTACCACTAATTACACAGCCATGAGATGAGCGCAGAGACCATAATGAACTGTGAGGAACTTAAAATAACAAAAGACATCCAATAGACAGACTCAGCACAGCCATGCAAACCACGATACAATGATTTGGGAGGTTCAATTCCTTCTTTCCATTAAATTCTTTGAGGTCCCTGATTGGGAATGATGAGTGGGGAAGGGGGGGATAGGGATTCGGAGGGGGACAGGAGGGGATCTTAGCTCAAATAATTTAAATAAAACCAGCTCTACGAATGTCATGTGGCAAAATGTTGTACTGCTATCTCAGTGACATTTTGGAGAGATGTTTTTGAAAATTACTCAGGTGCTCTGTAAAAAGTTAACACTTTTTAATTATCAGGCTTGTACCACTCGGTGAAATTTTAATATAATAAAGCAGTCAGTCAGACCTTGAAATGGATGTAAAATAAAATTATTCATTGAAAATGAGACCATAGGCCACCTACTGTTTCTCCACACCCCCCCTTTTTTCTTTTTCGTTCTTTTTTTTTTTAACAAATGGTTGAACCATCGTGGGGTTACAGAACTTAACATGTAAATTGCAGTTGAACTTATAATTTCTGCTCCGAATCCCTAAAGACCGTCATTTAAGTCAAATGTAGGAGTTAAATTTTGCTTCTGTGCCAGCATAATGCAATGAGGTGGTCAAAAACTGGCCCATACCTGGAATAATTATGAACTCAATAATAATGTATTTTTAGTTATTTAATCAAAGGTATAAAAATTACCAATGTCAAGCTCTTCTGATAAAAAATGGAGTTTTAGCCATCAGGTTTCAAGTTCAAGGGAGACAATGGTAAATCTAACCCATTAGGGAATGTCTCACAAAGCCAAGTATGTCGAGTGGGAGAGAAAGATAGCTGCTCAGATTTCAGGCTGCCACTAGGAAGTAACTGGGGGTAAGGGGTGCATGGATATTTTCTCCGAAACGGTCTTGAACTAATTTTGAACATTAACTACAACTGATCAGTCTTCCATACTCTCACATGGATCTATAATCTAAGAAACAGAAAATGAGGCAAGTTGCGTGGAAGTCACACAGCAACAAAAGGAGATGTCTGAGTGGCCACTTCTGTCACACGCTGGCAGGACACTGCTATTGTCTAATGCGTGCTTCAGACACCTGAAGGGTGACTTCCTGTCACCCGGCTGCACAGGCAGCGTGTTCCCCTCCACTGTCACCCTAGGCATTAAAAGTCTGTGAGCAATATAGAAATCCCTCTTTTGCAATTGTCTGCTAGAGAGGTCAGGTTGCCCTTAGAGCTCCAGAGGTCACACACTACTGGTGATTTTAGGCTCTGGTGGCCAAAACATTAGGAAGGAAGGTTTTAGTTATGTAGCCAAAGTGGATAATCAAACTCCACTCTACCATCTGCCTCTCCCTGGGTTCTACATGTATTACGGGAATAGGAACTTGCCTCTAAAGCTTCAAGAGCAAAGAACATTCAAAACAAAGGCTTATTCCCAGGTCCTATCAGTCAGGCATCTCTATTTCCTCCTATACCCTACCTCGACGGACCTCACCCTCAATACAACAAGATCGAAAAACAATCTTCTAATATTTTCTCTAATTTCTGAAAAATTAGAAATCAAAAGTGTGTCTGAGCAGAGAGATGGGCAGAAGACAGAAGAACACCAGGGGAAAAAAATCCCGAGTGAACCAATAGTGTCCTGCTGCAAGGAGAACAGTGGGACTCGTTGGGACAGTGGTTCTCAACCTTCCTAATGCCTCAACCCTTTAATACAGTCCCTCAGGTCATGGTGACCCGAACCGTAAAAGCATTTTCATAGCTGTAATTTTGGTACTATTATGAATCATAATATAAGTATCTGTTATGTGACTCCATACAGAGGTTGATACCCAAAGGTTGAGAGCCACTGCGTTAGGACATTATTTGTGAGCTCACCTCTTAGAAACCCATGCAATGGGGTAATCCTGGCTGAGCGTTCACACAGGCAAGAGGATAGTGGGCAACTCTGATTTGAAGTGGCCATCATAAAAGCAGTCTGGCCTTCAGTATCTAGAAGGGACATCCTTAAAGGGTGAGTCATTCTTTTTTAATCTGAACTGCCTAAACACAATGCCACCTTTGAGGGCCACACTGTACTAACTTTGGCATTTACTTTACGGCATCCACTTAACCTGAACTCACACCCTATTACAGGGCCTGGCACAATGAAGATGTTAAACCTGTCTCCTCCCAGGCCTCCCTTGCTTCCTGGCCATCGTGACTCTTCCTCTGTCGCTACCCTTCCATCATTATCTAAGGTGACTGGTCAACTCCATGCCACCACCTGTCTTTTCTAGCCAGTGCCAATTGTATTACCAAAAAACTGTCCACCCTGCACCCCTTCCATTTATACCGAGTCTCATTAACACCTCTTGCCTCTGGCTATGTGCCACTCTGGCTTAAGGAAACTGTTGTTACTGAACACGCAGAAGAAGAAGAAAACGGAAAACCATGTTACAGGATAGCTGTTGGCCTGTCTGGAAAAGCGCTGATCCGGAGCCCTTCTGAGATAAAACAATTTACGGCAACCTCAAAAACACGCTCCACTCTCTGCATTTCAGCCTAGGCCTGAGTCACGTCTGAGCCTGGGCACAGATTCCGGTGGTGAGGTGGGATCCCCAACTCTCGGTGCGTTTTTTACATCTGTGTCCCAAAGGCTATGGGGAGGTAGAAGAGGAAAACGCTATCAAGTACCGTAAAGGGCAGCTGAAGACCAGCAAAGCCCTGGTGTTCAAAACAAAGCATTTCTTCTTAAAAGGTATTCACAGACTGAAGGATACACCACTCTGTCTTCTTCCAGGCCATGGTGATGTCCTTCTGTTGCAAGGAAAGCCGGGAGCCTCTGTAGGATATTGATTTTTATCATGTATCCAAATGCCTTTTAAAAAGGCGTGCAGTGGGGTGACCTTGGTCGAGCCTCCACAAGCGGTGGAGCATTTCTGCACCTGGCCTCCTGCCTGATACAGGCTGTACACCTAAGTTCCTCGTTAAATGTACCAGCATGCAAGAGGTCCCCACCCAATCAATAGTTAGGCCTCTTGACTTCACTTTCTTTAAAACGCTTGGGTCTTTCTTTTGCTATTTGTCTTTTGCCCAAGACTAAGTTCACAGGTAAGTCCAAATGGTCTCCTTGCGCTCCTCTGGGAGGGACAGATGGGTCAGCCCAGAACAGAGGGGACCAAGAAATACTAGTTGCAGACTTGGTTTTATTTAGGCACCAGCATCGGCTGTCCTTTCAGCCTGAAAATGGAGGAGACTGGACTTGGGGCCAGAGCACCATTTGTGCTTAGTACAGATGCCCCAGAGGCACCAGCCACTCTCTGGATGCATCCACTGGTCATGGTCACACCCAAAGTACCCAGGCTGCTGCCAAATAGTGGAAGAGTTGGCCCCTTGTCCCTGGTGTTGTTAATATACCTGTGGATCCATGTTCTGCTCCCACCCACCCTCCTCTAAGTCTGTCTTGGGAGATTTCTCTCTCACTAGATGTGCTACCATTCAGACACTGCAACCTCAGAGGTAGCACGGATCTGGGTCTATGAACGGATACGTAGAGCTTGAGTTCAGCAGGCCCTCATTAATCCGGATGGTACAGTCCACGTGGTGGTCTCTCTACCCATGCTTTGGTGGTTGCTGAATCTCCCTAGTCAGAGCCAAGCTTGTCAGGGACAAGCACATGGGGAAAACCGAGACTGGTCAAGCCAGGAGCTAACCGGGAAGGGCTTGCTGAGACTTCTGAGGAGTGCCATGGCAGGAGTCTGGCATGCAGGATCTGCAGTCCCCTTTCAGGTGTCTTCCATGCTAAGTCACTTGTACACAAGTCCTGTACCTTGGCTAGTGTCCCAACAAATCAGAACATGTGGAGATCACTTAACTCTTCCAGAGTCCCCTGGAGTGAAAATCACTGCATTTTTGACATGGATTTTCAGAAATTTCCTAAGGAAAACCAGATGTTCTAATGGGGCTCACTATTACTCCTCACCACACAGGGTGCTGTGGACTAGGGAGAAAGACCAGGAGCAGAAATGAGTCCAATCAGCTGTGTCCACCAACCACTTCTTGGAATCACACTAAGGGCCAATATATGCAACTTGAGACCCTTCCCTTCCTGCTTGTGAGGCTCCAGGACTTGGGGTGATGGTGCTCACAGGGGAACACCATGGTCCAGACACTAGATGACAGAGATTTTTCACACAGGATGACTACAGTGCTCATGAGGGATGACGGGACTCACACAGGACAATGACGCTCACACAGAGGAGCCTAGTTCAGGCCCTAGCACACACAGGACAAAAAGGCTTTTGATAATATCATGAATGGATGTTGCCTTTGACTTTCCTGTATCTGTCTGGAAGATAGTTTTGGTTGGTTATGACATTATCCCATGTAGAGATAAAAAAATACTTTTTAAAATGTGATAGTTAGGAACTGCGCATTACGTTGCTTCTAAATTCCTACATTAAAGCCCTTACCCTTATAATCATGCGTTAGAGACTTTTGGGAGGTGGCCAGGGTTAGATAAGTCACGAGTTTGGGCTTTCATGATAGTACAAGGGTCATGGGTCCTTATACATGAGACATGGGGTGAGCATTTCCTCCGTACTCCCTTCTGCTATGTCGTGTAATGATACCTCCAGAAAACATCCATACCCGCGCCATCAACCCTGCTGGTGCCTTTCTCTTAGACTCTAGCCTTTAGAACCACAGAAGAATAAATATGCTGGTTCCCATTTCCCAGTTAACCACAGCAGGTCACACTTGCAGATACAAGGACTCTGTAAAAGGAAACCATATACATACTTTTTTCAGGGACCCCCTCTTCCAAAGAAGGAGAATCCATGTATGTGCTTGAGGTTAGAACAAACAAAACTGACTTTACAGAGAGAAGAGAGAGAGAACCTGGAGGAAGGAGGATGCAGGGAGCTGTGAGTGGTGCTGAGGCAGAGTAAAGAGACTGAATGCCACTTCTCAGAGGCAGCATCTCCTCTTGAAATATTTCTGGGTGGTATAAACACATTCATAGATACCTGAGTGAATGGCATGCTTATACTAAACATCTTTTCTGGGCTGGGTTGTTCCATCAGAACAACTTAGAGTTCTAATGTTCGGGTTTTCTTGGAAGCAACTGCCTGAGTGCGCTTGTACTGAAATACTTTAAATTTGGTTGTATATAGCACCCTTCGTGCATTCCATGCCTTGTTTCAAATGGCCCGCTAAGCAATGCATAAGATTCTAGCAAAGCAGGCTCCTTGTGTGAATGGAGGAAGTTTGGGTTATTCCAGGTTCAGCAGTAACTCAAAGAGAAAAGCCAGAGTTCACCAAACACTTCTATCCTTTTCTCTTCATGCCCTGCACTTGGCCACTCAGTTCAGACTTAGTAGCCAAGGGCAGGGAGGCTAGAGGAAGATGTTAGTGACATCACTCTGCCTACTGGAGACACGGTAGTACAGAAGGAGCTGAACTCAGCACGGGTTATAGGATCCCATGCATCCTGGAAGATGGAAGGGGAAAACTAGAGAAGCCAGAGAGAGCCACAACAGTAGCACAGTGAGCAAGTAATGGCTGGAGATGCCCCCCTGCCATTGTGTGTAACCAACCATGAGTTGAGGATGGCACTTGGCCACCTAATGACAGGTGATATCAGAAAACTCAGGTAAACAGGTATTGGGTAACCCCAAAGCATCCTTAAGAACCCGAGTGGTCATCTGCCCCAGTCTGCTGGGGAAAGCGGGATCACAGGACACAGAATTTTTAGCACTAAGACATATTGGGTAAACTGGGCCAGCTTGCCAGTCTACCATTATTTATCAGCATAGCAGTGGTTTTACGTGGTCGCCCAGGCCACCTGCATCTGCCTGCCCATTATGTTCCCAGATTCTCCCATCTCCCCTAGAAATCTACTGAGTGAGAATGTGTTTGGGGCCAGGGATGCAATACCCTCTGCTTAATGAACAACTTGAGTGATGGTTGGTCTGCATCTGCAAAAGGCTTTGCAAACATTTATGGAGGAGAAACAAAGAGCAAGCACGGTGTCAACAAGGAATAAAGATAGATCCTCCCCAAGAGTCCAGACCAGGCTGGTCAGGGCCAGGCCCATTGGATGAGATCAATTAACTCCCAAATCATGTACAGAAGGTGTGTGAAGGAGATGGGTTCCGATCTGATTATTCATGATGGTAACTGGAGTAAATGTCATGAAATTTCCACAAGAGCAGACACTATTCTTAGACACAGGATTCCAGTTTTGGGTTTTGTCTCCCTTCCCACCCCATTCTGATTTCTAGAGTCAAATAAAGAATGAGCCATGGGGTCCAGTGGAGCACCTCATGGTACATCTGGCCCCAGCTGCACCCAGCAAAGGCCAGCTCCCCCTGGAAAGCAAGGAGCCACATTTTTCTGTTTCAAGAGCTGTGCTCATCATCTTCACCAGCCAGTGAGACAAATCAAGCTAGGACTGTGATAGAAATAAGATGGGCTAATGCTAGAAGTGATGAGCCAAGGTTTCACCCCAGATTAGGAAAGAAGTCAAGGTCATCAGACTCCAAAGCCCAGGTTTGTATATGACAGCCACCTGCCACTCAAACAGACCCATCTTGAAACCTGAAGGTCTAAGGCTCCTGGGACAGAGTCTACTTCAAGACTTATCTCTGAGACTTCCATGTAACATTAGGTTAGGCGCCATTCTGAAACATTAGGAGCCAGGCTTGTTGGGGTTTCTGTCTTCCCACCAGGTCTCACAGCCAGCAAGCCCCAAAGAAATCACACAGTTTTAACCTATATTAGGTTAAAACTGATTGGCCCATTAGCTCAGGCTTCTTATTAACTCTTATCACTTATATTANNATCAGCGTTTATTTAAAACATGATTGGCAGAATACAGACAATTCTCCCACACCACTTCCGATTTGCTTCAACAGGAGACTACCCCTCCAGCTCAGGTGCTAACCCTGACTTTCATCTCAGCTTCATTCCTTGCAGCTGTGTGACCTCAAGAAAACTGTGAGACCTCTCTGAGCCTGGCTTTGCAGTCTCTTGGTAGAGAAATAACTTCTTCACAGCATCATTATTATGATACAGTAGTTTTAATGCCAAGGACTATCACATAATCAATGACCAAAAAAATAAAATTCTTAGTCTGTTTTATGATTAAACATACCTGCTAAAGCACCATGGTGTTATCAGTTCTCGAATTTGCACACTGATAGCCATAGCTCCAAGAAAGAAGGAATCTCATTTGTTTTGCTTTCTGTCTGAGCTGTGTTCTCAGCTCCAGAGATCACACAATTCAATGGCTCAAGGCACTTATGTGTGGAGAGGGCTGAGAACAAAGTAAAGCAAACTTCATCACTGGCCTCCAAATGCCTTCATGAGTTGGAGCCATACGCATCCTGCAAGCGCATAGTGCGGGCTTCTATGTGCCAAGCCCCTCGTGTTAATTATCTATCTCACTGCTTACAACAAACTCACACATTAATTAAGCCTTCTGTCAAATATTTACACAGTGTCTACCATATGTCAAGTACAATGCTCATTGCTGGGGTTGTAGGCACAACTAAGAAAAATCTGTGGCCAACCTTCCCCCAGTCTTTAGTCTACAGGGGGAGGCTAATGCTGTGCTATTCTGTTGGTGTTCTCAGAAGGCCTCTCTAATCAATACAAAAATGGCCCAGAGATATTTAATAGCATGTAAGTTACCTAGCTAGCATATGAGGATACCTGAATTCAAAAATCAGCCCAATTCCCAAGCCTAGTCACCATCCTGTACAACATAGGGTGCATAGCTTACCAGACTGACTAGCAGAAATGTCAGACAACAGGCAGCAGTATGTAAGAGAATAGAGAAACCCACTGGAGTAGCAAGGTGGCTATGACCAAAGCTGGTTTCAGTAGGCTGAAAAGACTTAAGAGACATACAGTGGACTTCAAAATAATTCACATGTATATAGGCAGATTAGAAGCTCTCTTGATTGGAAAGACTAACATATGCAAGATAAGGGAGGTCAGAAGTGAGGGACAGTAGCAGAAGCATCATGGGATAGGTTGTCCCAGTGGGAGAGGGGAAGACAATGTTAGAAACTGGGCCAGAGCTAACCAACCTCAGGCAGCTCTCCAGAGTTCTGGAGACCATCATGAAGTCCATAAATTGGTTGGGAACACAGACATACACACACATAGAGACACACACACATGGTCTCTCTCACACACACAGACATACACACAGTCACATACAGACACACACACACACACACACACACACACACACTGTCCCTGTTTCTGTAAACCTTGACTAACATACCCACTGAATCTATAGCTCTTGGTGGTAGAGATGTCATTTTCATTCACTGGTTTTTCAACAGTACCCAAAGCAGAACCTGGTAGGCTATGTATGTCCAATGAGTAACTGAATAATAGGGTCAGTTATATTAAACTAACAATGATTCATTCATATGTTGGGGCTTTCATAAGGGGTTTAAACATTTTCTGACAAAAAAAAACCTGTACCCTCTTAATTCCTTACTCCTGAGTTCAGACTCCAAATGCCACTATTTATATCGTAGTTAAAAATGTTTGATGCAAGATAAAAATGTTTTCTTACTTTTTTGTGGGGAATCATCCTTGTAACCCCACACCACAACACTGGAAGGGTCTGGTGCAGGAAAGAACAGACTAGGTACGGACTTGCTGGCCAGGGCTACAGGCCATTGCCATTAGCAACACTCCATAGGAGGCAAATTCTGAGATCTGTGCTTTAGAAGCAAAAGCATCCAGTTGGCTAGCTCCTACAGAGCTCTCCCTGGCTTCTGTTTGGCATCATGGGGAAGCACCATGGTGGGCAAGCAAGGAGTACGTTCACTGGGTAGATTTTTCAGGCAGCCATTAGTTGTAGAAAAAGCCTAAGAAGACTGATGGAGGGTTGCCCTGAATTTGTTCTCTTTGCTTGAAGGGGCTTAAGCCAGTGTCAAAACGACCTACAATAGCCAAGGAGAGGTGTTCTTTGTTAGAATGCTACCACATCCTCCTCTCCACAGCAGCATTAAACATATTCATCTCAAGATAAGCAACTTAAAAATATATGTTGCATTTGTGAATGTACATGTCCACACACCACAGTGTGCATTTGAAGGTCAGAGGACAACTTGTGACAATCGGTTCTCTCCTTCCACTCTGTAGATTGTGGGGACAGAACTCAACTGGGAAGCTCCTTTACTCACCGAGCCATCTTTCCAGTCCCCATAACAAACAATTAAAAACAAAATAGGACAAGCAGAGAAGCAAAGAGCATTTCAACGCTGTCTTTAAAAGGACGAGGACGAGCAGGGCAGCACATGAGGAGAGTGTTTCCCTGGGAAAGAGGCTCCAATGGAGCAGATGAAATCTACCAAACACATGCCATACGCTTTCAAAACACTTAATGAAATAATTACCTCTTAAATAAACAGCTATGAAAAGCACACAACATAGCAATAGTGGGAGTGGGAAAACTATGATGAGAAAATAAGGCCGTCAGAGAAAAGGTCTTTGTACTGACAGAAGATCCGTCAGGACCCGTCACCGACGAGCACAGGAATGACCTCCCAGAGCGGAAAGCTGAGCCTCAGAAACAAAAAAAAAGCAAAGCTTTGAGATACAACTTAAGAAAACTTTCCAGAAATAAAAGGCAAGTTGAATGTGCAACTGAAAGGGTACACTGTGGACCAAGAAAAATGATATTGAGTGATCAATACCGTGACACAGGCAAGTAAGCCATCGATTCTCCAAAAGGAGAAAGAATCCTTGGGGGATGGAGGAGCAGATCTGTTCTGAGAACCACTCAGTGGTAAAGAACCATGTTGTGCTCGCACTGGGAGCTGGAGGTAGCCTCCCCAAGTCCCCCGGTGGAGGAAGCGTGGACCCAAGAGTTTCGCATCTGCTCCAGCAATGATTCAAATAGGAAAGGCAGCAAACACTCCAGCCTTACCAAATATAGCACTACAAGCCCTTCTTAGAGATGTACCTGAGGTGCCTACCAACCTCAGCTGCCATGAAAGTAAACAAAAAAGGCAGCAAAAGATGGACAAGAGAGCTATGCCCATTTATACCGAGGATGAGGTCGTGAGACCAGTGAGACCCACTCTGAAAGAAATTCTTCTGCAGGGAGGCTGCTTTTTCCCCTCTTGTTTTTGAATAGTATCTCCCTTTTCTTTATAGCCCCGGCCAGCCTGGAACCCAGAGTAATCCCCCTGCCTCAGCATTCAGAGTGTGGGATTACAGGCATAAATCACTGAGTCTAGAATATAAAGGGCAATTTTTTAATTTAGCAAGTTTTTCAGAGTGGAATAGTGCATCTCGCCTCTGATCTATGTTCAATTAGAGGTTCCTTACTCCCAGCAATCAGTTTTCCCAGCAATAATGTCCTCATTTCCCACAGGGAATCACCAGACGCAGCTTCCTCTGAGCCACCTAGCTCATAACCACACACCACTACATACTCAGTTAAGACCACTGACTCTAAGACAACTGGCTATTTGGGGCCTACAATTGTTAAATAAACATAGAAATCTTTTTATATCTTGATATAAGTTTTACCAGTTGACCGATACATTTACTTACTTTTTGGATAACGTGGATTTTGAGTTATCTAGAACAAATGAAGGCAAGCATTTCATCCTCTTCAACCATGGTAAGAACTTAGCCAGTATTATAGGCACTGACCAAAACTAAACCCTTAGATTTGTTCTCTTGACTTATTTCTGGGGTAGTAGAGAAATGAAGAAGAAATGAGGAAAAACAGTGATTGACAGAAACATCATACTTTCTGTGCAGTTTCCATAGCATCATGATCTGCATGAAGGTGTTAGGCATCTAGAGTCCATGCTCAATCATCTGGGTTGCAGAAGGCTCTGCATTTGAGCTCATGGTGTAGCCAAGTGGGACACTACGCTTATTGATGCTGTGCTTTGAATAGAACTCCGTGCCTGGCAGGTGCTAGGCGATCTCTCCACCATCTAAGCTACGCCCCCAGCCCTTTGTTTGATTTTTGAAGGTTCTAGGAGATACAAGGAAATTTACAACATCTTTTAAATTTCTTAAATGAAGCTACAGTCTACACAATCTTATCTGCCTTTCTCTAATCCTCTGAGCTTCTTCACTTGAACCTTAAAAGCTGATGAGTAAATGGAAGATGACCTAGAAAGGAGTCCCCTCAGTTCAAATTTCATCCAATGAAATTACTAGATAAAAGTAATTTTTGGTTGCCATCTTTCTTACAATCCAAGATCTTACAAGTACAATGTTACCCTGGAAAATTCAGTCTTTCTTTAGGAGTCTCCCAGTTTCCCACTACCTAGATTCTGAATAGACACTGGGTGGAATGGAATGGAGGCCACTAATGTTATGGTCTCTGCATGAATAATATCACCCATCAATTTCATCCTTTGTTACCAAAAGAACTGAGGGACAGACCTTTGTGAAAGACATAAAAGGAATGGAAGTAAGTACACAGAATACTTTAGAGGTCCATAGGGCTAAATATGGTTGGGTAAACCAGACCGTTCTTGATTTCTGAAGGATCACTGAAGGCTTCTAGAAGGAATTTCCTCTTCGGATGGCCCACCCTTTCACTTGGAGAAACAGTTCTCTGCTTAGACATCTGAGACCCCCACATCTGCCACCCATTCTACACTGTGTTTAGTCTCCAAGGAGTGCTCATCTCAAGCTTGCAGTAATAGACCTCAGGAGTGGAAGAGGGCTAATTCCCAACCATTTCATCATGGACTCTCTGGGACCATTCATTAAATGTCATATAGAATGTCTGTTTGCCACAACTGCTCTGGGATAGAGCTGGAGCATTGCAAGAAGCGAGGATGGTGTATCATAGGGAGCTTGGAATTGGGGGGAGGCTTATGTCAGAGAGGAGGCAGAACACCTCAGAAATGACATCGTGTGACTCTTGCACAGAACAAACAATGGATAAATCCTTAACTAACCCCTCAAAAGAGATAATCAAACCAAAGGTCAATTTAAAGGTGTTTTGCACCAGACTCGTTCTCTTAGTTAAGTGTCCTGTTGATGTTGGGGGAACAAAAGATGCCTTGAAATTGAGTGAATTTAAAGCAAAGTAACCATTTTGAGAAAATAACTCCCTACTTTAGGACAGCCGAACACGCCTGCGAACGTGAGTAATGGGTCCTGTAGCAAACAGCATAAAACAAGTGTTGCAAGACTCACGTCCTGATGTGGTCTATTGTGCTTTTATGCATGTACGCTGTGTGAACAAGGGGATTAGAAGTTAAACAGTCACCTGGGGCTAAGGGAAAGCACCTTGCGCAGGTAGGAAATGGGTGCCTCGACTTTTAAACTATTACTGTACGTCTTTAGCAGGAACTAACAGGCACCAGGGTGCACACATGTCTGTTCTTAAGGTGCTGGGGCATTATGAAATCGGGCTGTTTTAATGTCTCCAATAGCCATCTGACCTTTAATCCAAAGTCATAAATTTATCATTGTCTGAAATTGGGGGATTATCATTCTTATTAGGGCCAGTCCTCAGGATTTCGCATTTACAGAATTCTTGGTCTCTAGTGCATGACAAGAAGCTGAAATCCACTGGGGTAGCCTGGAAAATGGTTGAAGAGAAAGGAATTAGCAGTTTTGCAACCAGGATGTGTTACGCTGCCAAAGGAAGTAACAAAGGCGGAAAAGAAAAACAGCGCCTGGCGAGATCAAGTGAGCCTGTATTTCATGAGATGATAAATACCTGAGAACCACGTCTGTGTGTAATGAATTACAACCCCTCCACATTCACCTTAGTAACATTTTACAGGGGTTGTATTTTACTCCCAACTACCAATTATGTCATCATTCTGGCATTTACCTGGACATAATGATACACAGCCAACCCACTCTTGCTGCATAACTCATCGTTTTAAAGTGTTTGTAAAGTCAGATGGCGTTCTGCATACACATAATGACTCAGATCCTGCTATTAAATCGTACAGATTAAAGTTTAGTAAACCTCAAAAGTCTTGCATGGGTTTCCGGGTGTCTTATTAATCCTAAAGGACGAGGTGCTAGGCTATTTAAATGTCAATAAACATGGGACCCTGTAAAAGGAAGATGCTGTGTGTTTCATTACAGTGTCCTTCACCTGCCGCTTTAATGGAGACAGAGGCTTGCTTTTGGAACTGTCTGACTCTCACTTCTGCTGAACACTACATCGTCTATTAAAATATGAAAATACAAGAAACCCACGTGCACACACCCAGTCCTGCACACTTCACCTTCCCATGCCCAGTTCCTTTCCCGAACTCATGAAAATCCAGGGAAGAAACCACACCGTTCCGTTGGTTTACGATAATTTGTTTTAATTTAGGTTTGAAGAAAAAAAGAAAATAAGAATTCAGGTCTTTTTTTACATGCTTGTGAGGTCACCAATTTTAAATTAAGGCTCTGGCCTATAAAGCACATTAATAAAAAATACTGTACAGGAGGAAATTTAATACGAATGGTTAAAATGCATGGAATTCAAAATTTTACTGTCAAACGGCTCAATTAAACAAATCGAAATTTTAAGCAACAAAAGGGAATTGAATAGAATTAGGAACAGAGATCAGCATCGGAGACCTTTATGTGGGGGTCTTGTTCCTCCTGAGTGGGGTTTCCTTTATTTGTTGCCTGCCTGGGCAGTTAGGGGAGCCAGGCTGGCGAGACCGCAGTACAAAAGGATAAAAATGTTCACCACTGAAACACAGTTTTTGGCTCCCAATAAATCATTTGTCACTTCATCACAGCTCAGTAGATAATGAGCAATAAAGTTTTCACACTCGGGGAATGAGGACACAGACACAAGAAATACAACTCACGCTGCACGTCTGTCTCTCCCCGAGTACAAGTTACCTTGTATAAGAAATGACCCTAAGATCTCCTCCAAAGAGGGATGCGCATCTGTACAATAAACAATTTACTGCACTTAAAAATTAAATCGCGTTTATTAGTAACCTTAATGACAACAGTATGTGGAGGTCACTATATTAAATAAAGCCTGATGCTAAACCAGAAATAGCTTGGAACTCAACATCAGCATCCAGCAGTTGCTGGTACCGGGTGGTCTGTACAATGAGTTGCTATAATTTTTACTGGCATTATTTTAAATGTTTATGTGCATACAGTATTCCCCATTTGGCATTTAAATAGGGCTGACATATCTGTGATTAAAAATAATTTTTTACTCAAAAACGTTTCTGTACATAGCTATCACCACCCCGCATCACCGCTAAGGAAAAAAAATAGAAAAAAAATCAATTTAGTAGAAAAAGAAGTTTGAGCTATTGATTCCAAAATCATATGCTGGTCCATTCCAGAAACACAGCCCATCTGCAGATGTTCTACAAAGCCCTCACCGCAATTACCTTGAATTGTTTCTGACTTTTATTCACCCATCTCCGCAACCTGCCTGTGGGTGGGCTACGCTGTATAACAAGAAACAACTGTGGGGTAGGACGGGGAGCGGAGGAAAGCGCAGAAGAGAGAAGCCAAGGCTGCCACATCAGTTGCCCTGGATCAAGCGCTTCATAAAAGTGTACATTAAAACTGGCACGGAGGAACCTGAGATTCTGAGATGAAGACCCCCAAATGCATCTTTTCTCATTGGTGGCTGGATGGTGGGTCAGCTGTGCTATGTATGGTCCCGCCCCTCCTGGGCGGGGTTGGCTTTAGGGCATAGGACAGAAAGCCAGATACTTTGGCTGAAGGATCTGTCAGTCCAAAGTCGTTTCTGGAAACCAGAACAGACAGTAGGCAAAGGTTGGGGCAGGTATCCGAGGATTTCTTACCTGAATTGTGTGCCTCAGAGCCCCTGAGCTTCACCTTCTCTGTCTGTGGAGAGCATCCCACCTACCCTTGTCCCAAACAGCCCCACAGTGAGGCCGAGGGTTCAGGTCCATGTGGTGTGTATGCTGAACCTGGAGAACATAGAGGTCACATCAAAAACCTTCTAACGTTAAAATCCCAGTTGCGCTCTTTGATTCCCAGTTTGAATGAAACCAAGAGCAAGAGGGAGACTCTGCTTTGAGCTGGGGGCCGGGGCGGGGNAAGACTGCCTCCACTCTTCTGTTCCCCGGGGATGGGTCCTACCCTGGCTAAGGGGCTGAGGGTAAAGGGGCTTCCTGGGAAGCTGAAGCAACACTCCCTCTTTCTTCTGAGGCCTCCTCTGAACACTTTATATTGTTTCATGGAGGAATGGCTGAAG